>CM053790.1:533645811-533705811 GCA_028749045.1 Cupressus sempervirens
ATAAGAACACAATGTGTAAGTTTGGATCATTGATTGTTTATATAGTTTTGTATGTTTATAATTTTTTTCTTACATTTGAAATTGTTGTTATGGACCAAAGGAGACCCATCACTCATTAGATTAATGAGTATAATCATCAATTAGGTTATAGTTTTGACAATGTTATGGAGGTATATTTTGAGGAGTTCAAGAAAAAATGAAAAAGAGGACAAGGATACCAAAATCCTTCATAGATAAGTCTTACAATCAAGTATGTTTTCTAGTTGACATAGATTATACCTATGTATAGGAAGTTATTCCCAGGGTTGCATGGTTACAACCATTGCCTCATAAAAATCAATATTAATGAAGTATTTGTAGCAATTATTGCATTAATGGCTAAAGAAGTTTACAAAAATGAAAAAAAATTTGGTAGGTATGAGGATGCTAAGTTCAAGATTATAATAGACTTGAAGGCTACCAAAATTAACAATAAAGAAAAAGTATGATCAAGGATTTGGAAAAGGCATTGGGTGCAACTATAGAGAAGGAGACGCCTTTACAAATCACCAAAGGAAAAGATGAAGATAATACTAGAAGTGATAGTGGTTATGGTGATGAAAAGGATAATAAAGAAGAATAAGAAAAAAATACTGAAGCAAAGGGAAAAGAAATAGTGGTTACTTAGCCACAAGCTAAAAGGAAGAAGCAAGTTATAATTGCCAAGCCCTCAGTTAAGGGAAGTTTTTAAAAGGTAGTAACAAATCCTAGCCCTACACCATCAAGGGTTATTAGGAAAATAACTAGGGTGACTAACATTGTAGCTAAGGGTGAGCTCAAGAAAAGAGTGGCTAGGATCATCAAGCCTACTCAAGGAAAAAAGCTTATGAAGAGGAAGATTACTATTGGACAAGAGGTCAAGCCAAGTAAGCCCACAAATAAACCTAGAAGAAAAGTAGTGATGGATAAGGATAAAGTAGAAGAGGATGAAGATAGGGAAAGATCTAATGAAATTAATTAGTTTAGAATTATTGTACACAAGAGACCAAAGAACATTGATGAGGTATGTGAAAATATCAAAGGTAGTGTTGGTTTATCAGGTTTTAAATTTGTAAAATATGAAATGATGAGAAAATTTGATAAAGTGAGGATTAAAGAGGCTCCAGATGATATGATGAAAAACTTTTAAAATACACCATTAGAGATTGGGAACAATTTTCCAAATGAGCTATTTAATAGGATTGATGAGAAGTGGCAATATACACCAATGATTGAGAGACAGACTAGACATACCACGTTAGCTAAAATAATGCTTGAATTGACTAAGAAGAAAATTACTAAACCAATAGAGAAGTATAGGAACATATTTGTGCCTAAGGAAATAATATTCTTGGTGCTAAAGAATAAAATATAATATATTGAACAACAAAGAAAAATGATTTGGAAAGAGGTATATGAGTTAATGCATGAGTCTAATAAGGAAGATGATATTGAACAACAGGAGCCAAAACAAGTTGAGTTGGATAACCAAGAAGACTGTAATGATGACATTGAGAATCTAGAGAAAGTAGTACAAATAAAGGTTCAAGAAAGTGAGAAATAAGAAATATTCACTATTGAAGATGAACCTATGGATAATCCAAAAGATATGAGTGAATTAGATGAGAAAGAATTGACAAAGGAAACTCATATTCAAATACCTTTTCATGCCAAACTGATAGACCCCAATCTAGTAATTGTACAAGTCATAGAATATCCAAAGACTAGAGGATACACAATAGGTAATAGATACTATATCAGATACATCTACTATTTTTGTTGTTACACACCTACAAGCATAAGAAGAATTAAAGAAGGATGTCAATGTTTCCAAGCAATAGGATATGCCAACCACTAAAAGTCAAACTGCATAAGAACCAAAATGACAAAATGATGATAGTCAGGGAAATGACAATGTTACAATAGGAGAATTCAAGATAGACAAGAGCTAGAATCTATAGTTAGAGAAACCTACCATTGGTGAAGTAAGATCAAGTTCCTTGGGACCTCACATTGAGAGAGAAAAAGAGACTGGATGACCAAGTTCAACTAGGAAACTCACCTCCACTATTGCACAAGACAAAGATAGTGTACCTAAACAAGAGGTGATTTTTATTCTAGAACATAAAACTAACGAAGAGAAAAGGACACAGGATGTGGAATCAAAAGGAGCCAAGGAGCTATATATACCAAGTTTTGATGTTCCCACACAAAAGGCCTACACTTATATTTTATGTTGAGCTCCAGTACCCCTAATTTAAAAGGGAAACGAATGAAGAAAAGAAAGACTAAAATTCCTAAAGGCATACGAGGTAAACCTATTACACTTGATGAAGTGATTGTGATTCCAAAGTGGGACACAAAAAAATTAACATATGATCAAATGGTTACACTTGAAGAGCTATTGGATTAAAAAAAAGGAAGAGATCAAAAGGGAGCATCAACAAAAGAATGTTCTATAGGAAATCAAAGATATATTTCTTGAGACTATTGATGTTGAGAACTTGAATGATCAAGCACCTGGGTAAAAGTACAAAGCTATGTCACCTTTTAGGTTGACTTATTAGAACAACTGAATTTGAGTATATTAATCTAAAAATCAATTGTGTTCAAATATATGATCTAGATAAATTCATTCTAGCTAAGTTATATATGTTAGATCACATTTTTCTAATTGGAAATGTCTATAAAAAGCATGTTTTTTATACTAGTTTGTGTCTAACTACTAAAGAAATAAAATTATTTTAGAAAACTAACATTTTAATAATTCTTACTCTTTTTAATTATATATTTTTAATAACATATAAACATCATTTTATAGAGCTTAAAATTAAGAATATTCTCATATAGAGTATAAAGAGTTTTACTTAGATATAGTATATTGTAATTAAAAACTACTACAAGTACATTATTTAACACTAGAAAAGATATTGATTTTGAGAAAGAACAAAATTAGTAGATCTTATACTAATTTTTTTTTAAAACATATGGTGTTCTACAAGAGAGAGTCCTCTTCCAAAATATATAATATTTCTTTTGGTTGGAATATATTTGTTATGAAATATGTAGTGGGAGATGAAAACTATCGATTTCAGGTGAGTTGAAATTTGAATTGTTATAAAAGAGAAAAGATAGGTCAAAATCAAATTTTCCTTTTTGATTGATCTAGCTATATATGTTACCTATAAAATAATCTGAGATCAAAGGGAAAAAAGGTTTTTCCTCATATATTTTTGTGTTAGTAACTAGAGCCCTCATTTTCAACATTTTTCAACAACTAAACAATCTCCCTTAAAAATTAGGAAAATATATCATTTCTTATGCCATATAATCATTAAAAATAATAATCTCGAACTTGATCCATTTCTACACATTTCATTAGTTTGCTTCATTTTCAAATTCTAAATAATAATACCAGTTTTATGTCACTAAATTGTAATATTTCTACATTTTTAAGTCTTTTCCTTTATAGAAGGGTGACACGGGTTTGTGCTTTCACTACCTATAATAGTATAGTTAGTTCAGATTGTTGAGAAACTTAATGACTTATATTTTGATGCCAATAAACAGCTACTACAATGGCCAAAAAGGAAATTTGAAAAGAAAGTCATGGAGAAAGTAACATTAGAGATTTTTGAGAGGCAGGTAGAATTTTCTCATATTGTAAATAATTTGGAAGTTGTAGTCAAGAATGTACGTGCATTGTTTGAGAATTTGTGTGATGTTTCATATTGCACAAAGGAAATATAGGCAAAGCTAGATAAACTTGAAGCATATTTGAAGTATAGTGCACATACATTGAGCATGGATGCAAGTTCAAGTTGATTTATGCAAGGAAGGAAAGTACAATTGATGGTTGAAGATATAAGAATAAGAAAGAGCCAAGCTCATTTTTATTCAAGTCATGTTGACACCTTATTTAGAGGTTATGAAAATGAATTTCAATAATACTAAGGAGTTAGTGCAAAGAGATTAAAATCTTTCTACTATAGATAATTTGGTGGATCTTGCAACTAGGTTAGAAATCAAAATTCAAACACTTGAATCCTTAAGGACAAGTTGAGATAATGCATTAGAGATGATTTTGTAGATTCAAAAACCATTTTTGGACAAGTATGGTTTGACCTCTACTCCCTAGTGACAACTATAAAAAAAACAAGGGAGAATGAATGAATATGTGCATGATCATAGGTATAGAATGAATGAAGATGTACATAATTTTAGGTATGGAATGAATGAAGATGCATGTGATAATGTATGTATTATGTATTGAAAAATTGACATTTTTTTAGTAAGTTTGATACTCAAAGATGTGTATACTAAAAGGTTTTGGAAAAGATATTTATTTAAAAAAATTGCAAATTGAATAGAAAGAAAATAGATGCCTTCTCAACCCTAATTTCCAAAAGGAATGATTTAAATTGATTAAACACAACAAAGTGATCAATGCAGAAATAGATCATGTAATGGAGACTAGCGAGAAAAGAGGTCCTATGGTCTTTGTATTTTGAGCACTAACCTTGAAGCTAGAATGTGTTGTCTTCTAATTAATGTCTATGTATAGTTTCAGGGAATTCTACAACCTATTTTGGACTAGAAATGTCCAAACAGAGAAAACCCAAAAATATTTTGTCCTTTTGAAGGGAGGTTAACCTTAACCCTAATAGAAAGGCACAATCTTACCCCAAGGCACAATTGTATCCTAAAAATTTGACCTTGACTTGTACTGCTTTGACAAAATTTATGTTCATGGATCCTACAAGTTTGATGAACAAGGTATCCAAATACGCTCTTTAATTTGTTGTTTCACACTTGTATCTACAAGAAAAATGGTTTTGTTGTTTGGATGAGGGATTTGTATTGGTCAAAACCTATTTTGGAATCAACCTTAATAATAGAACTGAAATAGAGAATGTTAGCAAGTAGTAGAAGTAAATCTAAAAATGAAGCTATGATGTTCAATAGATATGCAATTGTATTTGAAATGTAAACAAGTATATTGATATGAAAGGTTGAACATTACATTAACAAATGTAAATCAAAACTCCATGATTGTATGCTTAAAATCTACCTTGATAGAAGAATGAATAAATCTTGAAGATGAACAAGGATCTTGAAGGAAGATCACACCACCATGATGGTTGGATCTAGGGTTTGAATGATGAATCTTGAATGCTTGAACCAAATCCCTTCAAAGGCTTGAATACTTCAATCCTTGATATTGAAAATAATTGAATGATAGAATTCTTTCTCATTTGAAAAGTAGGTATTTTCTCATATATAGTAGTGATTTGTAGATCTCTCGGTATCATTGTGTGTTTTAGAGAAAATTAGAGGAGGAGGCTTCCCTATATAGAGATCTAGGGAACAAACTCCTAGAGAAGGCCGACATGGGAGAATTAAATCCCATTTAACCTTAACCCCTAGAAATAGACGTAGATTGAATGTAATTTAACAGTATACCATTTTGAAACTCAAAACAACTGACCCGAAAGTGAGAAAAGAAACTTTCTGAAGCCCAAGATAAAAACACTCCTAGAAATTAAAAATAAGGCTTGGGGTCAGGGATAAGGTCGACCTTGCCCTAGGTTAGGGTCAAGGTTGATCTTGACCTAAAAGTTCATTCTTGACCTAGAAGTCAAAGCCCTCTATTTTATAGAGTAGGTTGTTAGAAATAGGCTAGAAATAAAGAGAGAGAGAAGCAGAATAGGGGGAAAACTACCAAATCCATGCAAAGACCCATTCAAGGTTCTTGACATGACCCCATACCACTTAATTAGAGGGCCAAACACTCGTAACATGGAAGTGCTTCCATTTTAAGATGATACGCAAGTATAGAAGTCTATGTGTAGACTAAGTTATAGTTATGGATTATAGCCTAAGCAGGAGTACTTATATTTCAGTTTTGAGCATACTAAGTTTTTTTTCCACTAATGCCAAAGGGGGAGATTGGTATTCCCTAAGAAAATTTATCTATTAGATTCAAAAAATTAGTCATTTACAAGGCAAGATTGGTCAGTCATCACTATGACCGAGTCATCTTATATAGGTTGAGTAATGTAATAAAGACTTGTACATATTCTAGTTAAACTAAGTAGTAGTTAGTGTCAAGAAAGTAAAAGGTTGTCAATTACTCTAGTATTAGACATATTGATTAGGAGATTTTATATTTTTTGAGTTGATACATAAGCCAACTATAATAGAGATCAAGTATTAAAGTGTATGCTGAGTAGAGTTGAAACTAAGTAATAACATTTAGAAGAGACATAGTTGAGTAACACCATGTAGAAGAGACATGGTTGAGTATTAGTAAGATACTAGTGCCAAGTAAGACAATATGACATATTTTTTTGGAATGACACAAAATCTTATGTAAACCATTTTTGCCAAGGTGGAGATGTATTTCTAGGATCAAATTTTTTGTTAAAGAGTTAATTACTGTTTACATTAATGTCAATTTTTCTATCAGTGAATCAACACTTAGTCAATTGGTTACATTTCTACTAAGCTCTACAGTTGCTACCAAGCTTATCATTTAGTTTGTAGTGTTAACCAAGTGATTTAGTTATTCCTAAGCTAAGTAGTAAGAATACAATATCTACGAAGCACTTGAGTCAGTTTGCAGTGTTTATCGAGCTAAACAATATTTACCAAGCTTCATAAATAATGTATAGTACAAATTGAGCATAGCAAAGGCTACCGATCTATTTAGTGGAAGTGAAGAAGATCATGGTGTTGATCAAGCTCTATAGTGTTAACCATGCTCTATAGTGTCTACCAATTTTGCAGTATTAACAATATGAATCTAGTGTTGACTGGGTCATGCAGTGTCAACCAAGTGATTCAATAGCTACCAAGTTTCTTCGTGTTCATTGAGTCACATGGTGCTAACCGAGTTTGAGCTACTTGGATGTGATTAGTATGGACCAAGCTTCAAGTTCAATTGAATGCAAAAGATTGTTGAGTGTTGATAGTGTTTTCCATATATCAGAACATCACCATGTTTTTCTTCAGAATCTAAGTTATAGTAGTTGGGCTGACTTTGTGAATAATGATGAAATTGGTATTGTAGCCAACTCCAGTAAGTTGTGATTTGGATTGATATATATGTAATGCATTGTATCATATCCAAATAAGTATGTGAAGAGAATATGATGATTAGGAGTGTGAATTAAAGAAGGCTACAAGAAATATAAGGGATAGCAAAGATTTATCTATCATAGTCAGGTGATCATTGTAATTCAAGGAATCTCATTTAGCAAATCAAAGTAGTAGATCAGAGATCAGCCATTGGTTCATCCTAATAGGTGCAATAGTCGAATCCTTTAATAGGGTAGACCTAACAATCTTTTCTAAATCTACTATCTGAGTCCATAATTCATTGTATGTTTGTAAATCCTTTAACAAGCTAGACCTAACAGTCCGTATTGCTCTTAATAGGGCAGACCACCAGAAGTGGTCAAT
The DNA here is from genome assembly GCA_028749045.1 of Cupressus sempervirens. NCBI lineage: Eukaryota > Viridiplantae > Streptophyta > Pinopsida > Cupressales > Cupressaceae > Cupressus > Cupressus sempervirens. The sequence goes on from CM053790.1 coordinate 533,653,294, forward strand.
TGTAAGCCTCAACAAGTTAACTTTATACTGTAGTATTAAATCTTGTAGGTATCATCCCCACCCGAGTTTTACTTTCAATTTTGGAAGGTTTTTGAGTCACCATATCTTGTGTAAGTGTTATGAATATTTTAATGCTTTCATTCTTTCATGCATGCAATTAGATCATAATATTATATGAAGGATTAATTGGTAAAGTAAGATAAGTTTTATTGGTTCTTTATTCACCCCTCCCCTCTTGGTAACCTTGCCTACCTTATATTTCCAATAATTGGTATCAAAACTTCTTGGTTCTCACATCAAAAGTTTAACAGCTTGAGATAAAGATTAGAGACAATGGAGGTATACAAGCTAGATAAGGTTATTAATAGTGAAAAGTTGGATCTAGAACTTTCCATTGGACAACTAAAGAAAGAAAAGAAACAACTCTCTCAATCATTGAAAAGAAGGAAAGATCTTGTGGTATGAATGAATGACAATCTCTACAGTAAAGGAAGAATTGAAGACATATGTCCAAAAACAAATTCAAATGAAGTTGATGAAGCAATCAAAGACCTATTAGAAAAGAATTCTAATCTTAAAAAAGAAGTCAGAAAGTTGAAAAGAGAACAAGAAATCTAATCAGTCAAATTATGTGAAGTCATGGAAGAAAAAGAAAAAAGTAAAGAAGGGATAGAAGAAAAGAATAATGAAATTCAACAACTATCCCTTTAGCAAGCATACTCCATTGATCAACTCACTAATGCAAATAAAGATCTTACGAATCTAAGATCAAAGAATGAAAGACCGTAAAATTTTCTCAGCATTAAAAAGTAAACCTATGCAAGAATGATGATATCTTAGGAAAGCATGAACCAATTAAATGAAAAAAGTTGATATAGAGACAAAGGCAAAGCTAGAATAGGATATACAGAAGAAGGTGAAGCATCTCAACAAGGAGTTCAAAATAATAAAAGGCCTACATACAATCATTCTGGTAAGAGAGGTCATACATCAAATAAATGCTAGAGAAATGGTAAAGAAAAATTCAATGGAAAGTGTTATAGTTGCAATAAGCATGGTCATAGAGCAAGTGAATGCAAATAAAAACCTAATTTTAAAGGTAAATGTCATAATTGCAAAAAACAAGGATACAAATCTTAGAAGTGGAACCCAGTAGAAAAAATTGTGAAGCAATATTTAGATGGGATTACAATGCATGGTGTAGATGTCACTATTATGGTGAATTTGGACACATTGGAGAAAACCATGTGAAACATCATATGAGGAAAAGAGATACTACAAAAATATTTTTTATTTGTACAAAACTTGGACATCTTTCCAAGAACTATATGAACAAAAGTAGAATTGAAGATGAAAGGAAAGCCAAACTTGACAATATCAGAAAACAAATGAGGTGGAAATGGTTACAAAAATATCTAGAGAATGCAAACCAAGATCATGACACCCAAGTCAATGTGTTGGGTAGCTCAATCATTTCAACTTAGTTCCTGATGGAGATCACTAGAACTATGATTTAGAAAATTAATCCAAAATTAGTTCCAACTGGCAAGTAGAACAATCCAATCAACATTCACGATGCACAGGGATCACTAAGCATGATGGAAAATAGGAAACCTTACTGAGCTATGTTAGGTCACAAGACCTTACCAAGCAAGGTTAGGTTGCATATTTTTTTAGGTTGTAGACATAGAGTTGGAAGTTCCTACCGAGTGTTGGTGACTCTACCAAGCTATAGATGTCTACCATGGATTAAAGAATAAGTTGAGTTGAAGACAAGCTATCACTGAGCGAGTTTAAAGTATAAAGCATTAATGGCAATTGAAAAGAGGAAATTTATTAAAAGGAATAAATTGAATGTATTAATTCACTGTGAATTTCTAGAACTATTTGTGAAGAGAAAATTCAAAGCCCTCGAGTGATTTGAATGTTTATTGTTGAGGATTTCTCAAATTTTTAGAAACCCTACAGAGTATGGCATCTTCTAGTAGAAGTGTGAAGAAAGGTTTTGAAATATTGGTTCATGGAGTCGATTGCAATGTACATAATTTCAAGTTGAGTCCAGGGATTGTAGAGGCGATTGACCCAGCTGGTGCACAATCTTAAATTCTACCCAAGGTATTACTCATGCATGACATCTACTCATTCTACAACTATTCTATTTAGAAACTCAAAACCCTAGAAATGAATGAAGTTTACAATGAATTGTGTAGATGGTGCATTGAAACTCAAGCATCAACATTTAGAAACCAAGGGTTTGACACATATTTCACATATGCCAAGATATTTTTAAGTAAAATGAATTATATTTATTCTAAGACATGTTCACAATGGGCAGTTATGGTTGGACCAACCCATTTAGGCTTCCAATGCTAAACAAAGCTAAGACAACCAAAACCCTAGGTCAGGAAAAACTAACCAAGAAGACTCTTGTCAAGTTGGATGGAAGAGGCATGAAGCTTAATGGTGTAACAAAAAAGGGGTCATGTGAAGTTGTCAATCTTGCATACAAGGTAGTGAAGAATAATCTATCCTTTGACCTTATCGAGTTGTTGTTGAATTAGTTCAACAAGAACATGGAGAGCATCAGAGGGTCAAAGAATAACCCATGTAAGTTAGGTTCTATTTTGACATGTTTTTCATTCTTTGTTCAAAGGTTTTTTCCTTCCAAAGGTATAGTTGTATGGAGGAAGGATGTTTCTATTTTATATCAGATCAATGAGTATATAGAAAAAATGGGTGAGAATTTTGATAGCATCATGGATAACTATTTTGAAAAATTCAAAGAAAAGATGAAAAATAGATTTTGGATCCCTAAGTAGTTTGTAGAAGATTACAAGGATGATATTTGTTTCATGGTGGACTATGACAAAGTATATATTTAGGCAGTCAAACTTAGAGTGGCATGGGTTAAGCCTCTAGAGTAGTAGGTTAACATTGATGACACTAAGGATATTATAGAGGCTCTGCTAAATGAGCTTGTGGATCCAAAAGACACCTATTTTGGAACATATGATGAGGCAAAGGAAAGAATTAAGCTTGAGATAAAGCTACCTCAAGCAATAAATAAAGGAAGGAAAAGAGTAGAGAAGCTACTAAAAAGCACAAAGCAAGAAAGTTCTCCTCTAATGCTCACCGAGGGAAAAGGTGATGATATAGAAGATGGCGATGAAGAGAATGAAGCAAAGGAAGCCAAATTTGAGGAAGAAGAGCCTCTCCAAAAGAAAGGTAAGGTTATTATAACCAGACTTGCCAAGTCCTCCCCTATTGTATTGACAAGAAGGGTAGCCAAGTCTAGGAAGAAGTTGAAGTTAGGTGAAGATGAAATCAAGTAGAACATCTTCAAAATAGCTACACCTACACTTCAAGAAAGATTGAAGAAGATGGAAGAAGGAACTGGCATTACACGTTTCAAATTTATCAAATATGAGACAAAGAATGAGGAAGAGAAAATTAACATTGAGGATACTCTTGTAACCAAACTAGGTAAATGGAAGTACTCACCAGATGATCTTGCATAAAAGATTCCTAATAAACTTCTTCTATGCATTTTCCCATCTAGGCAATAAATCCTAGATGGGAAAATGCATAGAAGACAACCAAGGACATCTTTGAATAGACTTTGAAGAAACTAATGCCAAATCTTAGTAAGAAGGAGATAAAGGAATCCTTGAAGAAAAAAGAGGAGAATTTCACTCTCAGGTTAAACAAATGCATACTATTTCTTAAGGATATTGAATATGTGGTGAAGGTAGCTACAACTACATGGAAGAACATCTATTAGTTACATCAATCTAGTGACTTTGTTGTACATGTTGATGATAAGGATGATGAAGATGAGTTAAAAGATACATAGAAATAAAAGATGATGGGTTAGATGATGTCAATCAAGATGATGAGGAGGAAGAATAGGAAGCTATTAGAGTAAGCCTTCTAGAGATACAAAGCATTGAGGAAACTAATGTAGAGAAAATTGAAGCAGTAGTCATGGCCTCATTCCCTCACTCTCTAAGTACATCCTTAGTGCAATCTCGCTCCAAGATAGCTTCTACTAAGTTGGTTGTGGATACCATTACTATAACAAGCACCCAACCAAGCTTTATATGTGATTTGCTAAGTGTTACATTGACTAAAGTGCCCAACACTTCATCTACCAAGAAACAAGGTCCTCTATCATCAAGCTTGATTGAGCAACAACAAGGTATTCCTATTGTTAGTGTCATTTCTACATTTGTTGCTAGTTCATCTATTTATACAATTTTTTCTATTCCAAATGTATCCATAGCTAGTATAATGACAATTGAGAACTAGTCTCAACTGAGTACTAAAGTCTTAGATAAGGGTAAATAAATTGTTTCTACCATTTTGAAAGAAAAGGGTAAAGAAGAAGCAAAAACAATTGATCTGTATGAGGATGTAGTTATTCCAAATTAGGATATCTCTACCCTCACCCCTAATCAAATGGATACCATTAGTAAAATATTGAAGAAGAGAGCTAAGAAATAGAAGCTTAGAGTAAAAAAGAAGAAAAAAAATCAAGTTCTTGAAGATATGAAGAGCATATTTATTGATGCTTTGAGTATTGGGGTTGATGGAAAACAACCCATTATAGACGAGTTAGCAGAAATTCTTCACAAATATAATGAAGACTTGAATGGATAGGATAAACTACTATAAGGAGCTAAAATAAAATTTGAGAACAGAGTGTTGGAACAAGTTGTACAAAGAATTGCAATAGATCAATTAGAGTTAGCTAGGATTATTGGTTCACTGGGAACATTTGTTAATAATATTGTTTCATTATTTGTGTAATGCCCCGCCAAGGGATCCTAAAAGTATACTAACTCAAAGGTTCCAAACACAAAATCGACATCTAATCCCAGAGGCACACAAAGACATGTAGGAACCTACTATGCAAGTGGGAAAGTGTCATCACATTTATCACGTACAAGTTACCCTAGCAGTTAGCTAAACTCCACGAGTCCATACTGATCTCATGTGGCCACTAGTATCCTCTCATATTGACAAGGCATACTATGGAATGCAAGGTCGCAAACATGCGTTCTCTCTACTCCCATCCTAGTCTATACAAGCACTCAAGGCATGGGCGAGAACCAAAACACTTATCTTTTTAGGTTCATTCAGTTAGTATTAGGTGTGAATGTTATCACTTATTAATCCAACTTACAATGAGTTACCCTGGCAGCCTCTTAGGGCCCCGACCCCCATTGCAAGCCACTTCCTGACACTACATGTAGATATCCTACCCTAAGCTCATAGAATCATAAATCTCAAAATCACAAAAGATAATCCATAAAATCATCAAATATGCATAAAAACATCAAATCTCCATTAGCAAGCATCCATAGAAAATCATGATCACAACAGCTCTCTATTGGCAACTGAAGTATCACTGATAATCAAAAGTATCCATTGGTTCTCAATAACCAAAATATATCTCAATCATACTGATCAAAGTCTCCAAAATGGTTGAGTCAAAACATGTCATAACATGACATCATCAAGAATAAATCCACATTTCAGTCCCATCATGGCAACTAGAAAATAACCAAGGATAATTGATCGATGACCAAAAATGGTTAAGTCAAGTGTCTCATACATAAGAATATCAACTATAACAATCAGTAATTACAACCATTACATAGAGCATTCCATCACATAACCATGGTTGGGTTTATAAAGATCGAGATTAAAACATCATCATGACATCACAATCACATAACCCCCAAGCCTCTAGTAGATGTCCTATAACTGGTCAACACTAGTCAACCCAAAACCCAAAATAATAGCATAAAGAATACACAATGCAAACACATGTTTTGGTTTTGCTAACTTTACAACTTAAATTAAATGTAGAGGTTTCAGTTTACATTTTCTAATTTAGATATCAAGTAGAGAAATTTCATGGTTTACCTAACCCATGTATTTGTTTGATAGACAAATGTTTCTCCCCAAAAACCATTAGATTCAATTCTCTAATTGATCTAATAATACTTTGTTTATATAAACTTTGTTGAAAAATGACATTTTCGATGAACCAATATTATCAACAAAATTTGCATATTTCAAAACTTTAACTTATGACATGTTCTAACAATTAAACTTAATTAAACTAAATTTAATTAAGTTAATTATTAATATCTCTTCATTTTAATAATAATTGATAAATTATTATTCATATTTTTAAATCATTTTAACTTTTACAAATTGATCCATCTATACAAATCATTTTAAATAAAATATTTATCTATAACTAATATACATATATTTATATACATATATATACATATATATATATATATATACATATATATATATATATATATACATATATATATATATATATATATATATATATATATATATATATATATATATATATAATATACATATATTATAATATACCATGATATCATTTTATAAAAAAAATTGAATTATCAAAACATATCATGATAACCCACATAACTTAACATATAAAAATTTTAACAACTTTAATTCACAATGCGCTTTATAAAAATTGTGTGGGCCAATAAACACCCGCACCGTAGGTATTGTGAATCGCAGGTACACTGTAGTCGCAGGTACTGCAAATCACAAGTACACTATGATCGCAGGTACCCTGTGATCTTTGCAGGCCTGTGGTGGGTGGGACATGAGATTCCCGCTCGCCTAACATATATAGTTGTTTTTAAAAATAAATAAATTTATACAATGTTTTTTAATAACATTTCTTCAACGCAATTGCAAATCGCAATGCGATTTAATGAATTCTCCCTACGGTAAGTTAATCAAATTTTCAAATAAATAAATAAATATATATATACATATGTATGTATATATATATATATATAAATGTATATGTGTGTGTGTGTGTGTGTGTGTGTGTATAAAATATACACAGAATTTATAAACATTTAAATATGAAAATGCAGATCTGAAATCATATATATATTTTTCACAAAGAATAAATATATATGATTTTATGAGTTTCCTATAAAATATTTACTCTTAAAATTTTCTCAATAACTTTCTAATGGGTTTGGCTACAATTTAAACCCTAGCCCCATTTTCTTTTCAGATTTATGCAAATAAGATTCTCAAAAAAAAACTTTAACTACCCATATTGAGAAAGCATACAATTAAAATAGGAAAATCCTGATAAGACATATGGAAGACACGAAGAAGACAGGGAATGCAAGATGTGAAAATAGCATAAATAAAATCACAAGAGTCTACCCGGATTTTGATGCTAATTCACTCTTCCTCATAAAACCCGTAGAGCAAGCTCCTCCCTTCTTCAGAGTTCTTGAGTCCTCCAATGCTCCAAATGCTCTCCAAACACTATGTCTAAGCTTCTAGGAATGCCTGAATATAAAGAGCTCTCAGGAAACATCTAGAATGCTTCTAGAAACAGCTAGAAGGTGTCACCAACTAAGCATGTGCCTTTTCCAACCTTCTAGATGAGTCATAGGGTTGTAGACACCATGTGCTTAATTGATGCACTAACCCCCGTGTTGTTGACATATGAGAAATGAAAAGGTGCATTAACTCCCATGCAAGCTTATAACTCCAATTTACTTTTTATATAATTTCTATTTAAATTTTTATAACTTTTATTATTATTATTTATTTATTACTTTATTATTATTTTATTATTATTATTAATTTTAATTTCTAATTTTCTTTTATTTAATTCTTTTTTCCTCAATTAATTCTCATTTAATTAATTATAAACAAAATATCAAATATCATGATATTTTATATTAATTTTCTCAAGTAATTAATTTATTAATTAAATCTATTTATTAAGACTTAATTAATAGAAAATTCACCATAGACATCCAAGATAAAATATGAAAACCCATCATAGAGAAATTCACACAAAATCAGTCTAAAGGGTTAAAAGTCACAAAATATGTCATCCAACACATTCGGTGGGTAAAATATCTAGATACTTGTCCTATCTCACTAGGACAAATGGTTTAAGGGTTTGGGATTTGGACTTGAGAATTTATCTCCTTTCTCTTATCATTGAGATAGTATAATAGGGTACGCTCATCCTGAAAAATTCAGGGAAGTCGATACCCGGTACCTACAACCTGCAGAAAAACCATGCATGTACATACTATATATATAATGCTAAGCTAAATAGACAATGGTAGGAAGTGGTGCATTGTGTAGATCCTGACTAAGTAGGTGACTACGACTCCCTTCCTTAACCATATTAGAAATGCCATACAATAAGAAAACACGCACACCATACACATGCAAGTATGGGGTAAGTATCCATAATAAAGCACATGAAATAATAAACCATCTGACTAATCATCAACAATAACTGAAAGCAATGTAATGATCATCATGCATACATGAAATGTAAAATCTAAATGATCTCATCATGTAATCACTGAATCCATAACATAATGTCTATTAGTCTCAAAACAATACCACTAATCCATCAACACAAAGCTAGTCTAACATAGTCTGATAATAACAACAACAATGTCCAGAAAAGATGCAAATGAGGGTAGGCACTACAATTTGTCAAACTGAGTGATACATCTATCTTTAGAAAGGAGATCAAGGAAAAAATTTCCAAAATAGATGAAGATATGAAGGCAAGTGCACAAGAATTGTCACTTGACCCAAATCATAGTTTTGCACATTACACAAAGATCATATATTTGACAAATTTGCAAGTAGAATTATTGAAGGAAGAAGCAAAAATCAGGGCCACACTTATAGAAATCCAAGGCATTATTCTTCCAAACATGGATGCATTGCAAAAACACATTGCACATGCAAAGACACTCATCCATGATAATAACTACTCCATAGCTAATCACATTATGGAATTATCAACAAGAGTATAGATTGCATTACATGCAAGTAAGGTACTATAAAAGAATTGGGACAAGACAATGGTACTTTATTTGAAGGTACATTTTGATTTCTTGTCACATTTTGGTATTAACATATAGATATTATACATCTTTGGCATTTATTTCAAAAAGGGGGAGAAATAAATATGTTTAATATAAAAGGAGGGGAAGATATAAGATATTGTATAAAGAAGTATACTATACTCTAATTTTATGTATATATGAAAGATATATGTATGGAGGAGTAGTATAGTATTATGTAGACACTTTTATAGTTAAGAAAAAAATGTCTTTACAAAAGCAATTTTGAAAAATTAGTAAAACAAAGTATGTTACTGAGCTATAACTTCAGGAAATTAAACCAAGTTCAAGACACAAAATGATGGTTAAGGAAGTTTTTTTTTGACTTATAGTTTTAAAGTTCAGATTTTTGTTTTAAGTATTTTTGTCACTAATGCCAAAGGGGGGGATTTTTGACATTAAGGTCAATTTTTCTTTCAATGACTCAACACATATTCAATTGGCTATATTGCTACTAAGCTCTATAGTTTCTATCAAGCTTATCATTCAAGTTGTAATGTTGACCCAATGATTTATTTGTTCCCAAGCCAAGTAGTAAGAATATAATATCTACCAAGCACCTAAGTAAGTTTGCAGTGTTTTCTAAGCTACATAATATTTACCAAGCTTCATAAACAATGTACAATGCCAACCAAGCATAGTAGAGGCTACCAACCTATTCAGGGGGAGTGAAGAAGATCATAGTGTTAACCAAGATCTATAGTGTCTACTAGGCTTGAAGTGTTAACAATGTGAATCTAGCATTGATTGAGTCATGTAGCAACCAAGTGATTCAACAACTACTAAGTTTCTCAGTGTTCACCAAGTCACGCAATATTGACCGAGTTCGAGCTACTTGGAAGTGATTAGTATGGACCGAGCTTCAAGTTAAACCAAGTTCCAAATATTGCCAAGTGTTGATAGTATTTTCCATGTATTAGAACATCACCAAGTTTTTCTTTAGAACCCAAGTTATAGTAGTTGGGCTGACTTTGTGATTTATGATGAAATTGGTATTGTAGCCAACTCTAGTAAGTTGTGATTTGGATTGGTATATATGTAATGCATTGTATCATATCCAAATAAGTATGTGAAGAGAAGGAGTATGAATTAGAGAAGGCTACAAGTAGTATAAGGGATAGCAAAGATTTATCTATCATAGTCAGGTGATCATTGTAATTTAAGGAATCTCATTTAGAAAATAAGAGTTGCAGATCAAAGATCAACCACTGGTTCATCCTAACAGGTGCATAAATAAAATCCTTTAGTAGGGTAGATGTAACAGTCTTTTCTAAATCTCCTAAGTGAGTGCATACTTCATTATATGTTTTGTAAATCCTTTCACAAGGTGGACCTCATAGTCCTTATTGCTCCTAATAGGGTAGACAACCAGAAGTGGTTAATTATAAGCCTTAATAAGTTAACTTTATATTGTAGTACTAAAGCTTGTGGGTATCATCCCCACCCTAGTTTTACTTTCTATTTTGAACAGTTTCTAGATCACGATATCTTGTGTCAAAGTGTTATGAATGTTTTAATGCTTTCATTCTTTCATGCATGCAATTAGATCATAATATTATATGAAGGATTAATTGGTGAAGTAAGATAAGTTTTATTGGTTCCTGATTCACCTATCCCATCTCAATAACCTTTCCTACCTTATATTTCCAAAAATTACACCTTTAATTATGGATCATTAATCCATATGTAGAGAGATTAACCAATCAAAAAATTGCAAGGAATAAGCAACACAAGGGATAAACCTAGATCAATGATCATGGTCTAGAAGCTTCATTGAATAACTATTTAAGGAGGGTTTTAAACCTAATTCATGTGTGAATGATTAACAGTTTGGATGCATGCAAAGTTAAAGTTGAATTAGGAAGATCAACTGAGTAGTATACTGAACAATTAAGAGAAGAGTTGTGGATCTATTACAAAGAGGTGATATCATTTTAAATAGAGGATATTTTTTATTAGCATTCAAGTGAAAACCAAAGGATCAGGTATTGATAAATTTTACAAGTGTTTTAGGATAAATTTCTTAATAGAGTTGTCCTAATAGGCCTATCTAAATCTCCTAACATAGTGCTCAATTTATTGTGTAGTTTAAATCCTTTAATCAAGGTAGAATTATTAATCTTGTAATTTGTTAACAGGGAAGACCCCTCATAGGGTATATCATCAAAAGTGATCAAACATTGTAGCCCTAACATACATACTTTATTGATGCAGTAGTGAAGATCCTTTTAGGTGTTATCCTCATCTCAGTTTTACCTTCACATTGGAGGGTTTCTATATTACCAAATATTTGTGTCAAGTGCTTTATGTGTTTGTGAGTTTTATTTATGCAATTAGATATTAGATCTTATACTATATTGCAGTGAATGTTTGATTTGGTATAAGGTTAAATTGAGATAATGGTTGATGGTGAAATTATCAAATATGGTTCATGTTTGAAGTGTTAAATTTTTACAGATCATGATTCAACCCCCCACCCTCTCAGCATCTTACTTTTCCTATTAGATTTCCAACTATTAGTTGATGGTGTAGGGGTGCCTACATGAGTAAATTGTTTAATCTTTGAATTTCCATATGTACATAGACCATCATGCATATAAGATAGATAATTCCATGTCCATTCATAATAGGATATGTTAGTGAGTCAAATTTTTCATCATTGTAGTAATAAAGGCCTATTTTGTAAGACATTGACATGTTTGACATCTTTATAAGCCATCATGAATAAATTGCTAAGTTGGCCTATGAGTATACAGTTAGGGTAGATAATTAATTATAAAGGTCATTTAAATTTTTTTAGTGTGTTCATTTTTTAGATGATTCATTTGTGTTCAAATATGTCAAATTTTGTCAAAGTTGAAAAAAATGCAACTTGATAACATTTTAAAAGTTACAAAATAGAAAATTTTGAGTCATAAAGGGGAATTTGAATAGAATTGGTATCTTAATAGGCATCCAAAGCACAAAATAATTCATAAATTTATTTCAAGACATTGTGAATGGAAATCAAAGAGATATTGGAATGAGATTTGGGTCGTTGAGAAAAGAAAGATTTTAAAATTCTATTTTTTCATTGAAAATTTTCTATTGTCTAGATCTCATATGTGTGTATGGATTAGATAAGGTATAAATACTATATGGTTGGAAATATCTTTGAATTTTTTTCCAAAGAATCCAATTGGAGGCTCTAACCCATCCATATATGGGAGAAAAGTGAAATTTATTGAACAGTGGTTGAAATTTTGAGTATTGTTTTCACTTTTTTTTAAAAACTATTTCTAGCTTTTTGGCATGTGCATGTAGAGAAGTTAAAGGTATCAAACCTCTATTATTGTTTAGGGGGTCAAAATAGATGTTAAATGAACCAAGTTTGAAGTCTTGAGATTCCAGTATGTTTGATAAATGGTAAACTCTTTAACAAGAGATATAAAATTATTTGTAAATCAAGGGTTCTAAAAAGAAATTCATTTTTCTCCTCATTCTACTAGAAAAAAATCAATGACCCTTTAGCTTTAAGAAGTTTAGAGAGTATATTAAAGGATTCTATAATTTATTTTGGTGTATCATTTGATTCTAGTTTATGCTAGTAGGCCCTAAGAAAGTTATTTATCTTATTTTCAAGGAAAGCAACCACAAAAACACTTGTAACTTATAAGTAATAGTAAGCTAGAGGCTAAAACTTGGGATTTGAATGTAGTTTTTGGATTCCCTAATTGGTATAATTGTTATTTTTTTGAAATCAATTTAATTTGTGGTACTTTCTTCATTAATGTGGCCAAATTAGACCTATTTATTCACTGATTTAATAAAATCTTGGAAGTGTTTTGGAATTATAATTCCTTTGCATCATTTTTCATATTGAGGCTTGGGGAAATCTCCTAAAGAAATTTGATCCTACCTCAAGCTAAATTTGCATATAATGATTCCATTAATAGGAGTACAATAAAGTCATCATTTCAAGTGGTGTACGAGATTTATCCTAGAGGAATCTTAGAGCTAAGAGGCATGAGTTCAGAAGAGAATTTTAGTCCACAAGGAGAAGAGTTTTCTACAACCATCAAAGAGATCCATGATGAAGTCAAAGAAGAACTCCAACAAACTTCTAAAAAGTATAAGAAGCATGCATGTCAGAAAAGAAGACATTTAGAATTTGATGTTGGAAAATTGGTGTGAGCTGATCTCAAGAATGAGGGGTTACCAAAAGGTAAACATACCAAGCTTGTGTTGAATAAACTAGGTCCTTGTCAAATAATGAAGAAGCTTGAAACCAATTCTTATGAGATTCAATTTCCATTAGAAATTGGAATCTCTCTCATCTTCAACATAGAAATCCTTACATCATTCAAAGAAACCAATCAAGGAGTTGATACAAGGAAGATTTTTGATGTAGATGACATCAATGATCTAGCACTGAACGAGGCATCAATACTAGAGAAGATACTTGACACCAAAGTTGTGAAGAAGACAAGAGGAAAGGAGTACAAATAGTACTTGGTAAAAATCAAAGGTTATTTTGATGTAGATTTTGTGTGGATAATAGAGGAAGACATAAAGAAGCAGGGTTATACCACTTTACAAGAGCTCATCTCAAGTGGGCTTGAGATAAACTTATCTAGGGTGTATGGTGTAGGGGCACCTAGATGAAAAAATTGCTTAATGTTTGCATTTCCATATGTATATAGACCATCATGCATATTAAATAAATCATTTAGTGTCTATTCATTGTAAGATATTAGTGAGTCAATTTTTTTCATCATTGTTGTAATAAAAGCCTATTTTGTAAAGCATTGGCATGTTTGACATCTTTATAAGCCATTGTGACCAAATTGCTAAGTTGGCCTATGAGAATATAGTTAGGGTAGATAGTTAATTCTAAAAGTCATTCAAATTTTTTTAGTGTTTTCATATTGTAGAGGATTCATTTTTCTTCAAATATGTCAACTTTGTCAAAGTTAAAAAAATGCAACTTGACAACATTGTAAAAGTTGCAAAATAGCAACTTTTGAATCATAAAGGAGAAGATGAATAGACATGGAACCTTAATATACATCCCAAGCATAAAATAATTCATAAAATAATGTCAAAACATTGTAAAAAGAAATCAATGAGAGATTGGAATAAGATTTGGGTCGTGAGAAAAGAAAGACTTTTAAAAATCTATTTTTTCATTGAAAATTTGTTTCTATCTAGTTCTAACATATGTGTATGGCCTAGATAAGGTACGAAACCTATATGGTTTAAAATACATTTGAATTATCTTTCCAAAAATTCTAGTTGGAGGTTTTAACTCATCAGTATGTGGAAGTAAAGTGAATTTTATTGAACAGTGGTTGAAATTATGATTATTTTTTCACATTTTTTTTGTTGTTTCCATCTTTGGCGCGTGCATGTATGGAAGGAGAAAGGCCTTAAACCTCCATGAATCTTTAGGGGGTAAAAATTTTCTTTAATTCAACTACTTTTGAAGTCTTCAGATGCCATAATGTGTGAGAAATGATAAAATCTTTGATAGGAGGTCTGAAATTGCTTGTAAATCAAGGGTTCAAAAAGGAAATTTTTTTTTCTCCTCATTCCACAATACAAACTCAATGGAATTTTTGATTTAAGTATTTTAGAGAGTATATTTAAGGATTCTATAATTTATTTTCAAGTGTATCATTTGATTCTAGTTTATGCCAATAGGCCCTAGGTGGGTCATTTCTCTTATTTTCAAGGAATACAATCATAAAAACACTTGTAACATACATGCAACACTAAGCTAGGGGTTGAAACTTGGGATTCTAACATTTATTTTGGATGTCATAACTGGTACAATTTTTTTTTTTGTGAAATCAATCTAGTTTTTGGTACTTTCTTCATTAATGTGGCCATTTAGACCTATTTTTACCCACATATTTTATAAAATCTTGGAAGAGTGTTTTGGAATCTTGATTCCTCTCCATTGATTGTCTTTGGAAGGGTGTCAAACATCTGACAATTGGCCAACAGGGATGCCATTGCATATATATCTTTTCCTATCATAGGTGTTGGTATATCCCACCAAATTCTTACAAAGGGAGCATGGTACTTATGAGGAAGAAAGTTGGAGACAACAAAACACCAATCCATATGCCAAAAACACAATTCCCAACATAGGTATGCATGTCTATTAGAGGTCAATAGGTTTTCTTGGTTATAGACCATAGTGGAAGTTTGAAATCTGACCTCTATAGGAAAGGGAATGCCATCACCAAGCCATGAAATCAAAACAAGTAAAAGATTGGAAGACTACGAATCACAACAACTAAGAAACCCCCTATTAGAAAACTAGAATGAGTTTCGACCACCAATAGCTTTTTGAATATCGTCAACATAACTAGCCTTCACCTTTGCATATAAGAGTTCATCAAGGAAGGTATATGCACATGTGATGAACACATGAATTTATATGATGATTGTTGGGAGCTTGAACCTAAAATAAATGTATTAATAATAATTTTTACAATAATACATTTGTTGCAAGGTAAGATCACCACAATCATTGAACAAGTTTTTCTTTTCATTATTCGTACATGTGTGTGTAAGTACACACACACACACACACACACACACACACATATGTGTTTGTGCGTGTGTTCGTCATCTATGCATGTGTGTGTGTGTCTACATATATATATATATATATATATATATATATATATATATATATATATATATTAATAAATATATTTAGATAATTTTTGGTGGTCAAATCCTTGGGTGGTCAAAACTCCTTGGTGGCTTTATAATAGGGGATTTCTTAGTTATTTTGATAAGAAGTATTTTGGTCTTTTAATTATTTTGATCTTTTATCTTGTTGATGACATTATCCCTCACCTATAGGGGTCAAAATTTTGACATCCGCCATGTTCTATGCTTAAAAAACATATAGACATCTCTAAAAGACATGCATACCTATGCTAGCAAATGTATTTTTTTAGCTCGACATGTTGGCCACATATATGGATTAAGGTTTCAATTTTCCATGACTTGCTTCCTCAAAGGTACCTTTTCTATGTGTGTGTGTGTGTGGAAGTAAAATCATCACCCGTGTTTGGGCCCTTCTTCTAAATTTGTTGAAATGGTATTTTTGATGAATTTAATATCTAAAATATCATAACCTTCTCAGTACTACAACATGATGGAAGATATTTTATGAGTACAATAAATTACATAGAAATAGGATCAACAAGTAAAATAAGGCATTTAAACATACTTCGACTGATTACAGTTGATTTTAGATCAATTGCCTAATTAGTTTAGAATTTTGTTCTCACCAAAATCATAAAATGCAAGAATAATTGTGCCAAAAAGAATAGAATAAGATGATCACCATGCACCAATGATACTAAAAAATGATTTTTACATTTTTTTTGGCACAACCATTCCTACATTTTTTGGACCAACCTAATATATAATCAAAACTTTACACAATACTATTAACAATTTATTGTATAGAAAAAAGACATTACAATTAGTAAGTATCCTAATAGGAATATACCAACAAATACCTTGAAGAAAATCTATCTACTATAAAGTAGTCAAGGATAATAGGGGAAAACATAAAGTAATTCCATACGAGATACTCAAACCCACTATTTGGTTGGAATTTTTACAGTAAAATTGAGGAAGGTTGCATTTGGGCATATTATGAAAATTTCTCAAAGAAGATAGTTCCATAATCTTCAAATTGCTAAAATTATAGTAGAAATAGGTGTTTGAATACAATTTATTTTAGAATATTCATTTTAGTATCAAAGTTGGCAAAAATGTTGGAACACTATTGTGGGACCACCCGTTAGTAGAAACATATTTGTACATATCATGACATTGAAAAGAAACCCAAACTATCACTGAATAATTAAATGTTCTATAAACTAAATACTTGTAGGCCCTAATTTATCAAATATAAATAGAAGGTGCCACATCAAATAGAACACAATCAAATTGTAACAACATTGAGGATCTCATAATGAATCCTAGCTTTTAATTTAATGAAACATAATTAATTACTATAATTTGAATAGTACACTCAGTGACAAATGTATTAGAGATTTTGTGATTGGACTAGTACTAGAATTCTAGAATGTTTGATTATGTGTTGAGTAAAACAACACATTTAAATATTTAGTTTTGACTACATCATGTGATTTCTTTAATGGAGGTCATCAATGAAATCATTTTTTCTACCCAACATAGGAGCACAAGCCAACAACTAAACCTCTTTGACTAAGATCCAAGGCCTAAGAGGTATCCATTATGCCAAATTTGTGCAGGGCACTATTTTGACCTCAGTTCTTTTCTGATGCAGGATCCTTACACTTGACAAGACTTGGTCCCCACTCGGCTCTTTAAGAACCTTTCAACATCATCAGTAGACCAAGGGTCCATTGACCCAAGAGATTTTTTTCATTCAACATAAATTCACCAAATAAAAAAAGAAACATTGAATGAATCAATTGATCCAAAAAGAAAAAAACTCATAGCGTTGAATTATATTAGCTTAGATATGGAATCACAAAGTGTATCATAACAAATGACAAGTTTTAATCCTAGGAGACATTATCAAGTAGTGAACAAGAGCAAAATACAACATCAATCACCGAGGATGTGTTGAATTTACACCCTAGATCATACCAATTAAGCCAAAGATTTCCAATTGAAGAAAAGTGAAATTCAACATAATAAAAGTAAATAAATGTTTAGGCTAGACATAAATGCCTCTAATATTTTTCAAGATAGATGTAGATTACTACACAAAGAAATTGGAATGCTAGATTCAATTGAGCTCTCACTTCTTCCAATTGCTAAAGCATATAATAAAAATTCTAGCATTAAAAATCTTTAAAGCCCTAACTAGATAATCACCACAATATACAACTAAAATTTAGAGAAAATATTTTGATGTAATAACTAGAGTTAGGGTTTATGACAACAATTTCTATTGACTTTGGTACTATTAGAGATAAGATATTGGCACCACATTTGCCATTATTGTACTCACCGTGGTCAATGTATGCTTCCACTCAAATAAAGCAATTGATGAAGGTCTAAATTCATAAAGCCTTGCCCTTTGTTAATTATGGTTGACACACCTCACCTTTTGCAAGTATCTAAAAGTCATTGAATACCTTGGAAATGAGATTAAAAACTTAAGATGATGTATCAAGAGTTTCAAGTAACAACTATAATAGAAATTGAGATGCTAGAAATACTTCTAGTGGTCTTTAGTGTTATAGAAAACCTAATTGTATTAAAAAATATAGTACTTTTCTTGAGACCCCACCAATACATAGAAACACTATGAACACTTGTTTTGAAAGAAAGAAAGAAAGAAAAAAAACTATTAGGCATTTCAAGATTTCACAAGTTGCAACAAGCCCTAAAGGCAAAGCTTTTGAAATTGTTGCCCCTCGATTTTACCAATCGACAGTTCATTTCTTAATTTTTAGGGTTAGAAGAAACTTAAATCACCTTTTTGGGTGTTCTTAGTAACCATGGAATCATTGAGTTTCCACCACATTTTAACATTTTAGGTCATTCTTCCACTTCCACACCAATTGGAGGTGTGCTTCCATTACAAAGAACTTGAGATTTGAGTGCTAGACTTTTCTTAGAAAATTGATTTTTCTTCTTGCTCCAACTAATAAGAAATCAAAATACTCTATTTTTAAACTTTTAAAGATTGAAAAAAATAGAAAAATATACATCCAAATGAATACATGAGTAATAATTATATGATTTAATCTAATAAATAAAAAGATTACATAAAAAATAAAAAATTGAATATTGAAGAAATAAAATAGAATAGAAAACACCTACAAAATAAATAAATAAACAGAAACTATAGAAACTACAAAATAAATAAATAAATCAATAAACGGAAACTATAGAAACTACTAAGCATTTAGAAAAACGAAAAATAAAATAAAACCAACAAAGGGAAGGGAGAAAACCATCGCCTTGGAACACACATCATGGTTTTGGCTTTCAAAAAGCAATGTTACCAGCCGCAACGGCTCTGTCTGGTTCATCTATGACTTCCAAAAAAGCAATCTGATGAAGCTCTGAAGTAAATGTGTGCTTTCATCCAGAGTCATCGTAATGGAGCAATGGCCAGCATTGCCATTGGAGAAAAACAGTACTACCGTTGGCTGTGATTATCACACATCACATGTCATCCATCTTGATCTGAGCACTACTGAAATTTACAGAAATGGTGAATTGATTACTGATACCAAGAAGGAGCTTCGTCCATCCCTATTTTAGCTGGTGCATCTACAGCATCTGGATCTCACTGGAAATGACTTTCAAGGTATTTCTATTCCTTCCCACTTTTCCAAATTGCAGCGGCTCTCTTTTCTGGGTTTTGTGGGGAAGTCCCTATTCTGTTGGGAAATTTGTCGAGCTTGCGGCATTTGGATATCTCGGGCAATTACTATGAACCCGATGGTTCAGATTATGAGTCACGGATGATGGCTATATCTGAGCTGTGGGGTGAGAGCCTCAACGGTCTTATTAATCTTATACAGATTCATCTGTCTGAATGTCAATTCTCTGGTAAGATTCCAGATCTCTCAAATCTTACCCACTTATCACAACTAGATATGGCCTGGAGTTTTCCCCCCTTTGAACTGCTCTCTTGGTTTGAGAATGTCTCCTCATTAGCTTCACTTGATCTCATCAACTGTGGTCTGAATGGTTCCGTCCCTTCCAATTTCATGTGGCGTTCAAGATTTAACAATCTTGTGCTTGATGAAAATTTTAGGTCATTCTTCCTCACTAGTTTAGAAGGAGAACTTCCCCACTAGTTTAGAAGGAGAACTTCCCCAGACGCATACCAATTTGCAGGGTAGTATACCATCATCTTTTGGTAGTATGCTTTTGGCTTTGGTTCATCTATGGCTTTTAAAAAGCAATATTATTGTTAGAAGAAAAACTTGGTTAAAAGCAATAAATTCGTTAGGAAAAAAAAGCATATTATCTTTAAAGCTCTCAAGTAAATGTGTGTTTTTATCCAGATTCAATGGAATGGAGCCATACCAACGGCTCTCTTGCTCCATAAAGGTAGTATTTCCATTGAAAAAAACATTATAACCGTTTCAAAAAACAATATTACCGTTAGAGCCAAGTCCTTATATCAGAAACCCCATGTTTCCTACTGCAGGCGGAGAGATAGTAATGACTGACGGTTTTTGTGAGGTATATCTTGCAAACTATCGATTTCAAGTCCAAGGTAAATTCTTGCAAGTAATCTGATCAATGCCCACTTACAGTTTTACTCTAATGCACTTTGTTTTGTTATTTTGTTAATGCGACAATTGATTGATCAGAGTAACACAATTTGATCGATCAGAATAACACAATCTGATCAATAACCACCTACAGTTTTACTCTGATGCACTTTGTTTTTGTTATTTAATAATCAGACAATTGAATGACTAATCTAACATCTTTTTAAACTTTCCTTATATGTTACAATGCCTGCTCACAAAATTTATAATCTGTCATCACTTTTATCATAGCTATTTGTATAAACTTTCTTCCATCTGTTGTATGTAACATTGTTACTTTCAGTTCTGGAAACAGGGGTTAAAGTTTTAGAGAGATCTATAAATTTAGATTGACGATTACATAATTTTATGTTGCTTCTTAGATAGTTTTTATGCTATTTTATATTCAAAGTTATCTTTTAATATTTACTAGAGATTTAAGATTATTATCTGGAGAAAGCATTTCTCCCTTCTCTTTATAAAGGAAGAGTGAGCAGACAGAACATGTTTATTCTGCAATATGGGAACAGTGGAGACAGAGCAACACTTTGTCATGGAATGCTTGGCGTACAACGACATCAGATCTGATTATACAAAAATTCTGCAGAACAAGGACTTCAACTATTTATTTGAGGAAGATCAAGTGAAGAGAACAGCGGATTTGATTATCAAAATTCAGAGAAGAAGAGACAAGTTAACCAAAACTTTGCAACTGACTAGTTTGGCTCCTGACTCGGGAGGGCGATTGCATGGGTCCCATAGACTACTTTAGTCTCGTAAACGTCATTAAAATCTATCATATCATATCATATCATTTGTTCATATCAGATGCAAGTAATCCGCAGGATGTGTTGTTTCCGTCTTCTAGAAAAACTTTTTTTCTAGTCAATTTTACAATTGAGGA
This sequence comes from Cupressus sempervirens, assembly GCA_028749045.1. Classification (NCBI taxonomy): domain Eukaryota; kingdom Viridiplantae; phylum Streptophyta; class Pinopsida; order Cupressales; family Cupressaceae; genus Cupressus; species Cupressus sempervirens. Next base: position 533,674,470 of record CM053790.1, read on the forward strand.
GCAGGATGATTGCTTTGGCAGATTGGCTTTTGCACTCACGAAGGAATTCTCAGCAACTGCTAAACAATCCCATATAACAAATCAAATATATTCTTATAAGTCAGTGGTGTTAGTCTAAAATATAAGGAATGTTTTTATTTCATTATTATAGTTGATAACAATTTAGGTGTTTGGCTTAATCCTACTGCTTGTTCAAACAATAGTTCCAGTACTTTTCCAGACAGTATTCACACCTTTGACCCTAGAATTTAAGAAATAATGAGTAGCATCAACTCTTTGTAAAATAGTTTAAGTTTTTCGTAATACCTAAGTCTATGTATTTAATTAAAAATTTTCTTGAGGGATGGCTAGCTATTTCTTGATGGTCATGCTGAACGGATGACAGGCTTCCAATTCATTGAAAAATTTCCTGAGTGATTGTTAGCTTCTCATGGACTAGTAGAAACTTTTAGCTATATCGTCTTGTAGTGTGTGATCACTAATCTTCATAATCTTTTCACAGCCTGCATTTTCCGGCTTTGTTTATTACGACTTTCCCTTGGATTGTGCCTTGTAAATTTTAGATGCCGCTTAGATTTTAACTCTTTTCTTGACGCTCTTGCTGAATGGGTGACAAGTTTGCAGGCTGCAATTCGGGCTTTGGTAACTGTATCTATCGCTTGGAATGTACCTTGTATAATTTAGAGGTCGCTCAAACGTAACACTCTGTTCTTGGTGGTCATGCTGAATGGGATTGTTAGCTTCGTTGAACAATTTCACCTGTGTGGCCAAGTTCACAATTCATTGAACAATTTCTTGAGGGATTGTTAGCTTCTCTCTTGTAGTGATTAAGATTTGAAATTTGCCCCTCTTGCTTTACTGTGGGCTATTCTGAGTATGCATTGTGGTTAAGTGGGTGACAAGTTCTCTATTTATTGGAGAATTTCTCGAGGGATTGTTAATTGGGTGACAAGTTCTCAATTTCTTGAGGGATTAGCTAGGATTTGAATTTAGCTTCTCTTGGTTTACTGTTCTCATTGACAGGCTAGGATTTGAGCTTATTAATAGCCCCTCCTGTTTTACTGTTCAATTTTCTGGGGATGGATTGTTAGATTCTCATGGACTGTCTAGGATTCAAATTCAGTGCCTCTAGTTTTACTGTCGGACATTCTCACAATTGTTGCTATTTGGATAACAAGCTCACAATTCATTTTAGTTGTTAATTAATTTTCTTGGATTCAAACTTTGCAGATTCTATTTTACTGTTGGGCGCTTAGAGTATGGACTGTTTGTGAAGTTCGCTGAAAGTGCAAACTGGAAATAAACAAAAGAAACAAAAGAAAAGAGAAATGCAAACACACAATTTATCGTGGTTCACCACAAATTGTGGCTACGTCCACATTGCAAGGAAGATCACTATTAATGTAAATATTTGAACTTTACATCACAGCTGTTGCTTCAGCTCTTCGAATACCATATACAATGAACAACCTCCAAAACATATTTATAAAGTCTCAAAGGAAAAAAAAAGACAAACAATTTGGAGGGAACAATAATAAAATGAGCATAATAAAAAAGTGATTGTTGGGCTTCACATATGCACCCAACAAACCCCCACTTGAAGTCCAACAACGGTAATGTATGAGTCTCCCCTGAATTCCCCTACTGTTATTTCTTTACAACGCCAAGAGAAGTTCGACAGAACTCAAACTTCTCTCATGGAACAACCTTGGTTAATGCATCAACTAGATTTTCCTTGGTGTTAATCAAGACTTGAAGTTTTCCCTCTTCAAGTTTACTTCAAATGAAATGATAGCGAACCTCAATATGCTTGGTCCTGCTGTGAAACACTGCATTTTTAGCTAAGTCAATAGCACTTTTGCTATCACAATGCAAGGCTGAACCTTGTTGAGGACAATCAAAGTCACCAAACAGATGTTGCAACCAAATCAACTCTTTTGCTCCTTCAGTGAGAGCAATGTATTCAGCCTCAGTAGTGGAAAGTGAGACCACTTGTTGTAACTTTGATGCCCAACTGATCGCTGCTCCAGCAAATGTAAAGACATAACCAGTAGTAGATCTTCTATTGTCTAAATTTTTAGCCATATCTGAATCCGTATAACCTCTGAGTGACGTCTCTTTGCCACCAAAACATAGTACAAAATCAAAAGTGCCCTTAAGATATCTCAAGATCCACTTTACTGCATCCCAATGTTGTTTACTCAGATTGCTCATGAACCTGCTAACAACCCCCACTACTTGAGCAATATCCAGATGAGTGCACACTATTACATACATAAGACTACTGACTGATGAAGAATAAGGGATGTTCTTCATGTAGTCTTGTTCTTCTTGTGTCTTGGGACACATGACTAAAGACAATCTGAACTGATCAGCGAGAGGGGTGCTGACCGGTTTGGCATCTGCCATGCCAAATCTTTCTAGAACCTTAAGAACATAGTGTTCTTGAGAAAGCTTTATTTCCTTCTTGTGCCTATCACAGATAATGTCCATGACAAGTATCTATTTCGCTGCCCCTAAATCTTTCATGAAAAACCTTTCTGACATTTTTTGCTTTCAATTCTAAAATCAGCTTCATAGATGAACTAGTGACAAGTATGTCATCAACATAGAGAAGTAAAAGAATAAAAGAACCATCAGGTAACTTCTTGTAATAGACACATGGATCAGATTCACACTGAATGAAATTATGTTCAGTCATGAATTGATCGAACTTGAGGTACCACTGCCTCGGAGCTTGCTTGAGACCATACAAGCTCTTCCTCAATCTGCAATATAAGTTTTCTTTACTACGTTTAATAAATCCTTCGGACTACATCATGTAAATTTCTTCATTCAGATCACCATAGAGAAATGCGGTCTTGATATCTAGCTGCTCAAGTTCAAGATCATGAGTAGCAACTAAACCAAGAATAGACCGGATTGTAGTCATCTTGACCACGGGAGAAAAGATCTCATTGAAGTCTATGCCCTTTTGCTGATCAAAACCTTTAACAACCAGCCTGGCTTTATACCGCTTCTGATTTTTACCTTCATCTTCCAGTCGATAAATCCATCGATTTTTGAGAGCTTTCTAATTTGGTGGCAAAGGAACCAAATCCCAAGTATTATTTTGCATTAGAGAATCCATCTCTTCTTACATTTTTGCCTCCCATTTGTGAGAATTTGATGCTTTATGAGCTTCTTTAAAGCTTGCTGGTTCAACTTGGTTTGAAAGCAAGAGTTCTGGCTCTACTTCTTCGGAGTACAAGAGTTCGTAATCAGAGAATCGGGTAGGAAGCCTTCTCTATCTTGTTGATTTTCTTAGCCCTTGAATGTTATCATTATGTTCAGAATGTTCCTTTTGTTGATCCTGAGAGTTTGGTGTGTGGAGTTCAAATTCATTGCCCTTTGAAGAGGTGTAATCCTTATTACACTGAAAATCATTTTGTTTAAGCGTAGATTGATTATTTTAGGCAATAATCATATTTATACTTTGTGTACCTATCATTCCAATGCTAGGAATGTGAGTATGAATAGGTGAAGCAATGTGACCCTACGGTTCCATGTCAATGTGGGCATGTCCAGATTTATAATTAAAACTGTGCGGGTTGATCTGAGACCTGTGCAAAGGAGAGGAAGGAGTGGCTTGTGGTTGCACTCCATGGAATTTTTCATTTCTTTGAATGACCCTATCAGCAGTAACTTCATCCCTGTCAATATGATTATGCCAGGTATTTCTAACCATACGCTGGCTTTGTTCTGTGTTTTGATAATGCTTATAGGAACCCGTGTGAGGACCAAACTGGTAGTCATGACTAGAATCTGCAGGTCTGGTAGCTGCATGAATTGATTCAATACGTGGGAATGAAATTGCATGCAAGCTTGGTTCAATCACACCTTGGGAATGATATCTGGCAACAATCTACACCTCTCTTGCATGGTCTATCTTTGGTTTCTCTATTGCTGCCAACCCAAGTTTGTGGGGGAGTTGTTGACTATAGGCTGGAGAGGTAAAGCCATGCCCCCGATCCATTATGTTGTTAGCTGGAGACACTTCAATGTTTTTCCTAGCATGTTGAAAGATATGCCCGTGGTTCTCTATAGTCTCATGATGCCAATAGCTAAGTCTATCATGGTTTGTGACAATTTGAACCCCATAGAAAGTGTCATGACCATTGGCAGGCAAAGTAGAGGACTGCGATTTGGATAGAGTCCCATCATGTTGGTAGAATCTATAGGTAGAGGAAGCATTGTGCTGATTGTCATGAGTGTTTGCTATTCTCTGTGCAGACTTAGGAGTGTCACCCTCCATATAACCATGCTGTGTTCCAATTAATTCTGTGTGTTGAAATAGGCTGCTACAATCTCTACTTTGATTTAAATTTGAAGTTAAGATGTTATCACTCTAACTATGATAATCAAAAGTTTGTCCATCATGTTCATGATCTTGATCCCACATACTAGTAGAAGAAGAGGATAGAGGGGCATGGGCTAAGACGAAGGTGGGAGATAGAACATTTGGAGAGACAAGAGTCTGATTTCTACTAGCATTATTGTCATCAAAAATAGAGAAAGGTACATATTCACATACCGTGTTTTCTTCTTTGTGTAATGCTGGAAATACCTTCTTGTTGAAGATGAAATCTCTACTTCTGATGATTTTCTTCCCAACTGGATCCCATATTCTGAAACCTAACTGGTCTTCACCATAGCCCACAAAAATACCTTTTTGTGATTTTGGATCAAGCTTTTGTCTTTTCTCCTTCAGAACATGTACATAAGCTTCGCATCCAAACACCCGGATGTGTGAATATGAGATTTTCTTTCCCAACCACTCTTCCTCAAGTATGCCAAAGTCCAACTGAGAAAAGGAACTTCGGTTGATCAAATATACTGCTCTATTGCACGCCTCTGCCAAAAACTCCTTGCCTAAACCAACATTAGAGAGCATACAACAAGATTTCTCAAGGATTGTTCTATTCATCCTCTCTGCTGCTCCATTTTCTTGTGGGGTGAATGGAACAATCTTAATTTTACGGATGCCATTATCCACACAAAATGAATCAAACTCTGATGAACAAAACTCTCCACCATTGTCCATTTGCAAGGACTTTATTTTGTGGCCAGATTGATTCTCCACTAAAGCCTTAAAGACTTTAAACTTGCTGAAAACATCAAATTTCTTATGCAATATGTAAATCCATACCTTTCTTGTGCAATCATCAAGGAAGGTGACAAATAAGTTTGCTCCTCCAATAGAGCTTTCCTTGGTGGGTCCGAACACATTAGAATAAAAAAGAGCCAAAGGAGTACCTTTCTTTTCATGTCCGGTCCTCAAGAAGCTGACCCGCTTCTATTTTCCATAAAGGCAATGTTCACAAAATTGTAAGTCAACCGATTTCAGTTCTGGTAATTGCTGTCTTTTATGCATAACAACAAGGCCCTTTTGGCTCATGTGACCGAGCCTTTGATGCCACAATTCTGAATTACTATCTTCAACTGTCATGGCAGCCCCCACTTCACCAATATTTTTTACAATATACAAGCTACCAATCTTGTCTCCTTTTGCAACTAACATATATCCTTTTGTGACTTTCCATGAATCGGTTAGAGAGGTATGAAACCCTTGTGCATATAGTTGACTTATGGAAATCAGATTTCTCTTTAGTTTTGGAACATGATGCACATCTTTTAATAGCCATTTAATGCCTCATTTCAAAGATAATAAAATATCTCCTTTTCCTATTATTTCACATGCCTTATTATCACCCAAGTATACTTCACCAAACTTACCTCCTTGATAATTCGAGAAGTATTCCGTACATGAAGTGGCGTGAAATGATGCACTAGAATCCAAAACTCATGAGGCTGAAGTAGTCTCAGTTGTAGATAAAATCAGCACACTGTCATCTTTGTCATAGATGGTGTTGGCTTGACTTTTCCGCACTTGTTCTTATGCTCTCTTATAACCTCTACAATCCTTTTTCACATGACCACTTTTGCCACAAAACTAGTAGTCTCCTTCTTTCTTTTCCCTTGATTTTGAGCGCTTAGTTGATTTTAATCTTCTATGATGATTGTTCCTTCCTCTATTTTGGCTCCTTCCTCTATTTTTGATGTTGACCACTGTCAAGGCTTCACCAGATGAGGATTCCGTATTGCTTCTCCACACATCCTCACTAAGTAGAGTTGCCATAACTTCATCATAGACCAGCTTCTTGTTTGAGGAGTTTGAAGTACTAACTGCTGTAACAGCAGGATCCCAACTATCCGGTAATGAACACAACAAGATGATAGCTTTAGATTCATCATCTTGTGTCATGCCAACGAAGGTTTCTTGGCATAGCAAGGTGTTCAAATCATTTATATGATTTGACATCGTAGTCCCATCCTTCATTTTCAACTTGTAGAGCTTCTTCATAATAAATATTTTATTTGCAGCTGAGGTTGTTTCGTACATAGTTTGAAGTTTATCCCAAACTTCCTTTGTTGAAGATTCGTTGTGAAAATTGAATAAAAGATTCTGTGATAAAGAAAGAAATATTGTTGCCTTTTCTTTATCATCAGTTTTAACCCAGTCTTCATCCTTCATTGTAGTCGGTTTCTTTGCTTTTCCATCAATTGCTACTGCCAAGTCTTGCTTGACTAACAATGAACGCATCTAAACTTTCCACAAACTGAAATCTATCCTGAGAATTTTTGCACTCACAAATCTTCCATGACTCTGGATTTTCAAACACCGAAATCAATTCCAGCGGCTATGCCAAGCTCTGATACCAATTGTGAAGTTCGCTGAAAGTGCAAATTGGAAATGAACAGAACAAGCAAAAGAAAAGAGAAATGCAAACACATGATTTATCGTGGTTCACCACAAATTGTGGCTACATCCACACTACAGGGAAGATCTCTATTAATGTAAATATTTGAACTTTACATCATAGTTGTTGCTTTAGCTCTTCGAATACCATATACAATGAACAACCTCCACAACATATTTATATAGTCTCAAAGGAAATGAAGAGACAAAAAATTTGGAGGGAACAATAATAAAATGAGCATAATAAAAAAGTGACTATTGGGCTTCACATATGCACCCAACACTATTTCCATCTCTACTTCATGAACTCCACTTTTCTATTTGGACTCCTAATCTATGTGATTATATGTTAGATTTTTATGAAGTAGTTACAATTTCAAACCTAAGATTACTATGTTTATTGCATCATCACTAAGTTGCTTTTTTTTTATAGTTGAGATCATAGATTGTTCATACACCCCCATCTTAAATCACTTTTCTATCCTTGGACTATCAACCTAGCTCTAGTACAACTTTATATGAACCTAAGATTACCATTGAACTACTTTCCCTTTTTCAATTTAGAGTATGATTGTTTCCAACAAAAATCAAATATCATTTTCCTAATATATTTGTGTTAATTTGCATTTCCCTATAGTTAATCTACTCTACAGATGATATCATTTTCCTAATATATTTGTGTTAATTTGCATTTCCCTATAGTTAATCTACTCCACAGACTGTCTAAATTCAATTTGGAAAAAGTGCTTCATGAATATTAAAATGTGCCTAATGACCTACAATAAAAAGGAAATTTCGCTATTAATGAATTTGTTCTTTTGCAATGGTGTTTCTTTAGTTATTAAAATTTTTTTTACTGTTCATTTTGATGTGAAGTTAATTTTCCATGAAATAAGAAATCTTTTACCTTTGAAAACATAAAATGCCTTAATATATTTTCTCTCACAAGTTTTTCCTGAGATTTAGCTAAGAGATTGGAGTGTGTGAATGGGACTTGTTTTTGAGGATTGCCATGTCAACTCTTCTTTTTATTGAATGTAGTGTGTATATTAATTTACCAAACTCCTTTGAAATAGGTGTTAGAATTATTATTCTAATGTTTGACTTCCCCAGGAAAGAAATGAAAATAGATGGTGGAAGAGTTCCATCTTTTTTTTCATCAAAACTTTATAAGGTGTCTGTTTTCATTGCTATAGGATTCAAATTCACCTGAAGCAACTAATGGCACCTTTCAAATCATTGTTAAAGTGTCATGGAGTGGTATGCTTTTCTTTCATTCTCATTTTCTTGTTTTCTTTTCAATATTTCTTGCATCCAGATATGTGGTGACAGAGATGACTTTTAATGATGATTCTTGTTCTTTTGGTCATTCTTATTCTGAGTATGCTGATGATTTTCTTTTTGCCTATGTAGGAGGTTATGGTTGACATGGAAATGAGGGCAGCCCACAATTCCTCCAAGGATGTTTCATACTGAAACTATTTTAAAAAGTGGTATTTAGTTGCAGGTGTATCCCACAATTTCCTCAAAGGTACCATCTAAAGGATCACTTCGGTTTAGAAGTTCCTGGTATTGGTGATCTTTAGTCCTCTTCTTCTGGTTTGTTTGCATTTTCATGCCTTGTTTGTTGCTACTTTCTTGACTTCTATTATTTCCAGTGTTTTCTTGGATGAAAAAGAAGATGGGATTTTTGGAACTTCGATTGGGGGATTATGTTTTGAAATAGTGTGTTGATTAGGAGCTAGCAAGAACACCTCATCCACTATGATTTGTATTCATATTTAGTATACGTTGGTGTCATTTAGGTGTAGAAAATCATCCTCATTCTGCTAATGAACTTTGTATTTCGTTTGTGTCTTTATGAGTTCCCCTCCTTTCCTTGCTATAGGGGATTGTCTTGTATAATGTATATGTTGTCGTTTCCTCCAGTTGGTAATTTGTATGGCTAAGAATTAAGTTTGTTTTTTGTTATTAGTGATGGCTGTAAGCTCAATTTAGTTTGATCTTTAGGATATTCTTTCAATTTATGGCTTCAATGTGGAGATACGATTGCTTGGTTATATGTTCCTCCTGTAAGTTAATTTGATTGATTTAGAAGGTTTAATTAGGAGAATAGTTAGATTTGAAGGAATATATTGGGGGCAAATGAGATGTATATCATCATGAGTATGGTGATTGTTAGTTGTCAGTAGCCCGGTGTTGCTTAAATTCTTTCATTAAATACAACGATATTGATCTTGGATGGTGCTATTTGTGATTATATTTGCTTCATTGTAAGTTTTTCTTCATGTTTGCAAGATTATTTTTATGCATAGCATTGTCATATAACCTCATATATGTGAGAACTACGGTAATACTAATTCTCCCCATGGGGTCCTATGTGATATTGGTTTTGTTTTCTTAATCTAAATTTAAATTAGCTTTGACATTCACTTTGTTTGGTATGTGTTTTATCTCTGTCATTGTTGAGATAACTCTATGCATAACATGTTTTATAGCTTTGGCATTTTCTTTAGCTTGTGGCTTTGTTATTTTGTGTGATGTATGAACTTGGAATGCAATTTCAATTTCTTTGTGTGTGTGTGTGTGTGTGTGTGTGTGTGTGTGTGTGTGTGTGTGTGTGTGTGTATGTGCGCTTAAAATTTAAGTTTGGTATGCACTTTGTGTGGTGTTTGTTTGTGTATACGTGCATATTGGAAATAACTTTGACATTAATTTTAGGTTGCGTGTTCAAAATAAATTTGACATTCTGTTTAGGTTGTATTTGTCATATTTGAATGGACTCTTATGTAATGTTTGTACTTTACAATATTGCATGACTTCAACATTGATTTTGTGTGTCTTTATATTCTATTTAATAGTACTCAACATGAGATATGTTTAAAATTATTTGTGTGCATATGTGCTTGCATGTGTGTATGTGCATGTTTATCACTTTGAGTGGGTGGCTGGGTGTGTGCACAAGTGTTTGTGGTTGGATGTGTGTGTTTGTATGCATATGTGCATGTGGGTGCATGGGTGTCTTAATGTACATGTGTGCATGAGCAAGAGGGAGATGGAGAGAGATTGCATGTGTGTGTGAATGTGTGGGTTGTTATGAGGGAGATTGTCTGTGTATGTGTGCATTTGTGTGTCTAGCACTATGTATATTAGTACATAGGGGTAGGTGGGTGCGTGCATGTGTGTGCTGGTGTATGTTGGTAGTGTACATCTACATGTGTGTACATGTGTATGTCAAAGATAGTGTGTGTCCATACATGTGCACTTGTCCATGCACATGCATGTGTGTTTGTGGGAGAGAGAATGGATGTGTTTGTCTGAATGTATGTGTGCATGCATATGAGTTTGTTTTCATGTGTGTGTTGGCACACACTTGTCCATGCACATACTTGTGTGTGTGTGTGTGTGTGTGTGTGTGTGTGTGCTCACATGCGCATGTCTTCATATATCTGGGTGTATGCATGCGTGTGTGTGAATGTGCATGTATGTGTGCATACATAAGAGTGTGTTTTCATGTGTGTGCGCAGCTACATGTGTATACATGCATATGCCAGAGAGATTGTGCGTGTGTGTATGAGCACACATTTATCCATGAAAATGCATGTGTGTGTGTGTGTGTGTGTGTGTGTGAGAGAGAGAGAGAGAGAGAGAGAGAGAGAGAGAGAGGTGTTGAGTGTGTTTATGTGTATGTGTGTGCATGTCTTCATGTGTGTGGGTGTATGTATGCATATATGTGCATGTGCATGTATGTGCGCATACATAAGAGTGTGTTTTCATGTGTGTGTGTACATCTACTTGAGTATGCATGCATCTACCAAAGCGATATTTTGTATGTGTGTGTGTGTGTGTGTCGGTACACGCTTGTCAATGCACATGCTTTTGTGTGTTTGTGTTAGAGAATGAGTGTGTTTGTGTGTGTATGTCATCATACATGTGGGTGTGGGGGTGTGTGAATGCATGTGTATTTATGTGCACGTATGTGTGCATATGCAACAACATGTTTTCATGTGTGTGTGTGTGTGCATCTACATGTGTATATGTGCATCTATCAAAGAAAGATTGTGTGTTGGGGGCACACAACTATCCATGCATGTGTTTTTATGTGCATATATGTGTGCATATCCAGGAGGTTGTTTTCACATGTGTGTGCATCTACATGTGTTTACATGCATCTATCAAAGAGAGATTGCATGTGAGAGTGTGGGCATGCACTTGCATGTGTGTGAGAGAAAATGTGTGCGTTTTTGTGTATGTGTGTGAGAGAAAAAAATTATGTGTTTGGCATGCACTTTTCCATGCAAATGCGTGTGTGAGAGAGAAAATGTGTGTGTTTCTATGTATGTGTGTGAGAGAAAAAAATTGTGTGTTTGTGTGTATGTGTGTGGGTGTGGGGGTGTGTGCATCCATGTATGTGTGGGTATATGGTGTATGTGTGTGTGAGAGAGTGGGGTGGGGATTGATGTACATGTTTTGGGTGTATCGAGATGCGTAAAATTCTAAGGAGGCGTATGCATGCAAGTGTGATAGAGGGATGACATTTTACATCTTTTCAAGAAGTGGATCAAAAGATGTTGAAGATTAGGGTGATGTGCTGCAGTGGCAGAGAAGAGAAACACTATAGGAGGCAACATTGTTGAAAATGTAATAGGGAATTTAATGTTATGTTTTAAATGCTTTTAGTTTTTGAAGTTTGTAATAACATCCTACATGTGGTGGCATACCTAGAGTAGTAGTTCGATAAGCTCTCCAGATATAGCCACCTAGGACCAGGTGTGTGGATCTTAAATTAGAATAGTTTTTTTTAGTTCATAGGTGGAGTGTTTTTCAGAATCCAATAATAGGTAGTAGGCAGTTTTTTGGAATATTCCTGATTTAGACTGTCTAATATTGGTAGGAAAAGAACATTTCAGATTCTTATCCTTTTTTTGGATAGAAGACGTTTTTCTTTTCTAGATAGAAAGAAAACATTTCACATCCTTTAATTAGGAAAAGAAAATTAGTTTTAAAAGAGAGCCAGTTGGCTATGTAAGACACGAATCGAATTTGGAGAGATATGGAATGTTTTTTTTTTTTTGTCTTTGTGCAAGTTTTCGATGGTTTGAGTTTTGAACAAATTTTTCTTATCTTCTCACTGGAAACAAGTTGATAGTTTATAGAAGATTAAAAAGTTTTAGTTTTGAGTCGAATTCGGTATGTTTGCAGAAAATTAGTCTTAGTGCATGGGTAATATCTTCCAAATGCACTGTTGGATTTTCATGAGCTTTGGATATGTTATTATAGGCCTAATTATGCCCATCTTCACTAGAAAAATTGAAGATTTTTGATCTAGTTCAAGAGTTATTCATGTCTGAGTGCAGGCCTATCTAGAGACAGCAAGAAGCAATGTTTTGCAGAAAAATGTACTTTGATATGGGGTCATATCTCAAGTTTGAACCGTTGGATTTCTCTCAAATTTTTATATGTTGTTTGAAACCTAGTTATGAAAAATCTCAATGGTTGGATTGAGTAAATCTTCTCTGGTTTGAAAGTTATTCATGTCTGAGTGTAGGTCTATCCGGAGGCAGCAAGAAGAAATTTTGGGAGATTTCATTTTCAAAGTTTTGTTTTATTGAATCTGATTTTAGTGTATGATCCTGAAGGTTGTAGATGACCCTTGAAGCAACTTAGTTGAGTGACTGATTCCTCCTGAGTTTTCCAAGGTGTGGCTTTGCATCATGATGGAGATATTAAATGTGATAAAGTAGGATAATTTCTTGTATGGTTCTTTTGAACATCTTATTGGAAGCCAGATTATATAAAGCATTTTCCGTACATATTTGCAATGATTCTTTAAAGGTAGGTTCTAAGTTAGGATTCTATATAGCTTTTCTTTCCTTGGTATTGAACCCTTTGATTAAAAGTTTTGGTGGATTTTATGTTGCTAGCAAGGAAATTACATGTGATTAGGGCCCTAATTTTGATGTTTCTCCATTTAAAAAAGAAATATCTTCTTAGTATTTAGATAGTCTGTGTCCCAAGGACCTTCTATCTTGTTGTATAGGATGTTTATTTGCAATTTGATAGGTCATTCCTAATATGGCATATCTTCTTTTTGTGCATCATTTTCCTTACTGTAGCTATTACTAATCATTGCAGTAGCATATACATCAATTATTGAATAGTCCAATAGATCTTGACTTGCATTAATATCATGGTGGTTCACATTTATGAGGGTCATATTTTAAAAAAATGCATATTAGTGGTAAAAAAAATGGATAAGCATATCACAATCAAGCAATTTAGGATCCTTTCAAGCCTAGGATTAAACTTTACAGACAAGATGACCTTGAATTAACTTGAAGACAAGAAACATTGATTGTAATGTAGTTAATGCATCTGATGTAGGTACGCTCTGATACCACTGATGTAGGTACGCTCTAATACCACTTGATGAAGGTACGCTCTGATACCACTAACGAAGGGCCACACCACCCTTACCAACTCACAACTAAGAATGCAACAATAAGAAAACAAAGAGATGACACAATACTTCCCAAGCAATTTTATTATACTTGCCAATCCAATAGCAATTACAATAACATTTCTACAAGATCTCTCAAGATCCAATCCAAACCCAAGCTAGTCCAGATCCAAACTCTGGTAGAAACCTTTGAGATCTCAACTTGTGCTCACAAGCCACCAAGCAACCTCCTTGTTTCTAAACTGCAGTTACTAGCTCTTCTCACAAACCTAATCCAAGATCCAAGTGTAAACTGCCTCACATTCGGTGCTCTGTCTACACACTCACAAGTCCATCACAATCCTGCTATAAACTGCCTCACATTCGACGCTCTGTCCACAGACTTAGGAAAACTCACTCTTCACTTCCTCCTTCTCTTTCACACCTTGAAGCCTTCCAAGCTTTCCAAGCTTCACCTTCCACAACTTTCACCTTTCTAAGCTTTCCTTCCAAAGCTTTCACATTTCCAAGCTTCTCCTTCTCAAGCTTCTCCTTGAGCTTTCACTTCTCAAGCTTCTCCTTGAGCTTGATTAGAAATGCTCATATGCCTTGCTTAAATAGGCACTTACCACCCAATGCATAACTTATCCACAACCTTCTAGAATTCCACCTACACAATATCCACAACCTTCTACAACTTCCATAATCTTCTACAACATCCACGACTTTCTACAATATTCATAACTTTCTAGAATTCTACCCACACACCTCGATAAATGGAATGACAACCATTTATTTTTTATTTTTTCTATTATGCCACCTATACACCTCGAAAATAGAAATCCTCTTTTTCTCTCTTTTCTCATTTTTCCCTTTTTAAAAAAAAAAAAAAATCTCCTCTAATTTTCGTCACTTTCTCTCTCCTCTAGATGATTTTTTTTTTTTTCAATAATTTTCCCATGCAAGATGCTCTTGCATCAGCATCACTTTTCTTTCAATTTTTCATCTCAAAAGCACATTACGTGTTAAATACAAGAAATCTAATTATTGTGCTCTTTCATAACCATCCAATGCTCATTTTGGTCTCATTTGAAGTCTACTAAGGAGAGTAACATCAAATTAATTTGGAAATCCTCAAAAACATTTAAGTTATTTGTCTCTAAACCCTCCTATACACTTGAGGTCACAAGGGCAATGTTTACCAAATGATTACCTATGTATTTGCTTCCAAGTCACATGTGGTTTTCTTTACAAGGTCTCTCAAAGGACCAACATAGATTCCCAATGTAAGAACCCTATTACATGTCACTTCTACAAGATCTCCAATTCAACCTCACTATAATGATAATTCCCAATCTTACATAATTATCCTAAAAATTCTTATAGGTTACTCTCCTTGACATAGATGTTAGATTGATCTCCTAATTTCATTTGTACATTCAATCCATACTTATTGCAAGCTCACAACATGTACACACATCCACAATTAGTGCTAGACACACACACTCATAACCACCCTAAAATACATATAGGTGTGTATGCACATACACATGTCCATGCATCTACAACCACCCACACATGCTCGTACATCCACACATAGTGCTAGACACACTTGTGCACATACACTCACTCATAGCTACCCCTAGGAATATACCTAGGAATGCACACACGCATGCAATCAATCTCCCTCCCTATCTATTTCATGAACACACACATGCAATCACTCTCCCTCTCTATCTGTTTCATGTGCACTCACGCCCACATGCATGCACCTACATACATTGGCATTTGCACACATACTTGCACATGTAGGGACAAACTCTCTCTCTTTCTCTCTCTCATGCACATGTAGGTACTCTCTCCTTCCATTCTCTTAGGCATACATACACACATAGTCCCACACATGTACAAAATGTGCACTCACCCACTGACATGCATCTACACGCACCCACACCCAACCATATGCACACACCTACACATGTACACACATTCACATATAGTGGTAGACACACACACATCCTCAAAAATACACCCAGGCATGCATGCACACACATGTCTCCACACACCTACAATCACACACACACATGCAAACACACCCACACATAGTGCTAGACACACATGCACACATAATCATAACCACCCTAAAAAATATACCTAGGCATGCATGAACACACATGCAATCTCTGTGTGTGTGTGTGTGTGTGTGTGTCTCTCTCTCTCTCTCTCTCTCTCTCTCTCTCCCCCTCTCTCTCCCTCTCTCCCCCCTACACACCCACAACAACACCCACACACACGGGCATGCACACCTACCCTCTTCTCTCCCCTATGTCTAGACACCTACAACCACCCACACATAGTGGTAGTCACATGCACACATATAGAAACTTATAACCAACCTAACAAATACACTCAAGCATGTATGCACACACACATGTCCACACATCTACAACCACCCACACATGCACGTACATCCACACATAGTGCTAGACACACTAGCACACATACACTCACTCATAACTAGCCTCAAAAATATAAACACACATGCACACACACCCACACATAGTGCTAGACACATACACACATACTCATAGCCACCCTAAAATATATACCTAGGCATGCATGCACACACATGCAATCTCTCTATCTCTCTGTCTCTCTCTGTCTGTCTCTGTCTCTGTCTCTGTCTCTCTCTCTTGCACACCCACTCGTATGGGCATGCACACTTACCCACTTACCTCCCCCATGTCTAGACATCTACAACCACCCACACATAGTGGTAGGCACATGCACATATATACACTCATAACCAACCAAAAAAATACACTTAGGCATGCATGCACACACACACACACACACACACACACACACACACACACACACACACACACACACACACACACACACACACACACACACACACACACACACACACACACACACACACACACACACACATCTTCACACATCTGCAACCATCCACACACACACATACATCCACAAATAGTGCTAGACACACTCACACACATATACTCACTCATAACTACTCTAAAAAATATACCTAGGCATGCATGCACACACATGCAATCACTCCCTCTCTATCCATTTGATGCACACCCATAGACACATAACCAACCTAAAAAATACACTCGTGCATGCATGCACACACACATGCTCACACATCTACAACCACCCACACATGCACCCACATTCACATAGTGTTAGACATACTCGTACACATACACACACTCATAATTACCCTAAAAAAATACCTAGGCATGCACGCACACACATACAATCACTCTACCTCTATCTATTTCATGCACACCCACACACACATGCATGTACCCACATACATGGGCATGTGCACACACCTACACATGTAGGGACAAACACACATTCTCTCTCTCTGTCTCTGTCTCTCTCTCTCTCTCTCTCTCATGCACATGCAGTTACTCCCCCCCTCTTTGTCTTTCTCTCTCTCTTTTAGGCATACATACACACATAGTCCTACACATGCACATACATATACACATGTACAACTACCCACAACCACCCACACATACACATGTATAGACATTCACATATAGTGCTAGACACACATAACCACCCTCAAAAATACCCCTAGGCATGCATGCCCACACATCTACAACCACTCACACATGTACACACATCCACAAATAGTACTAGATACACATGCACACATACTCATAACCACCCTTAGAAATATACCTAGGCATGCATGTACACACATGAAATCTCCCTCTCTCTCTCTCTCTCTCTCTCTCTCTCTCTCTCTCTCTCTCTCTCTCTCCACACCCACATCAACACCCCCCCACACACACACATGGGCATGTACAACTACCAACTTTCCTCCACCATGTCCACACACCTACAACCACCACACAGAGTAGTAGACACACATACACACTCATAACCACCCTCCACACACACACACACACACACACACACACACACACACACACACAAATAATTTCAAACATATCTCACACTGAGTACAATTAAATATAATATAAAAACACATATACAATGACTATTGAAGTCATACAACATGGTAATGTAAGTACATACATAAGAGTCCATTCAAATATATAAAGAATATAAGGGACAAATACAATCTAAAGTGAATGTCAATTTTCTTTAAACACACACAAAACACAAGCACACAAAATACTCCATACATGCCTCACACTAAGTACAATTAAAAATAATACAAACCCATACATACAATGAATTTTGAAGTCATACAACATGAAAAAGTAAAAAATAACATACATACAAGATTCTATTAAAAAATGACAAATGTAAGACACAAATGCAATCCAAAGTGAAGAATTTATTTTAAACACACACAACAACAACAAAGTGAATACCAAAGTTCAAACACACCAAAAAAGTCAAATATAACAAATAAAATTTCCCCTTTATTATTTTATATGATATTTAAAGCCTCTAATCAGATTTTTAAATTTTAACAACCAATATTTCAAAGATCCACCAATTTCTTAATAAAACCCAAATCGGGTATGCCCGAAATAGTGCAAAAAACTTCACAGCTTCACATATTATTAATAAATCT
This sequence comes from Cupressus sempervirens, assembly GCA_028749045.1. Lineage (NCBI taxonomy): Eukaryota > Viridiplantae > Streptophyta > Pinopsida > Cupressales > Cupressaceae > Cupressus > Cupressus sempervirens. The sequence continues at coordinate 533,692,305 of CM053790.1, forward strand.
GAAAGTGAAAATTTTTACAAAAAATTCACCACCATAATGGCCTACAAAATGACATTTCAAGATCTATATAGAGTTTACACAACAACTCCCAAACAGAGGACAAAAACAATGCTCATCGAGCTCCTGAAAATAACACAAAATAGCCCAGAAACACCACAAAAACACTAATAATCTATCACAGAAGTATAACCACAACTCAATACATATATTAAAATCTATTTTAACATCTAAATGTCTGAAATATAGTAGCAACCCAAACTGATATGAAATACTCAATCAGAAACACCAAACTCTTACAAAAACACACCCGAAAACCCACAAATTTGCACTGTTCAACACAAGGGAAAACTCTGCATGAGCTTTCACATGGAATGGATTTAAACTCCCATCCTTTGATTTTTTAGAAACCTATAAACTCCCATCCTTGGGTATCCTTCTCCACAGGTTTGGTAGCCTCTGAAGAACAACAAAGTAATGAACAAAAATCAAATTCTGGAATGAGCCCAAAATGCCTCCAAATCCCTTTAAAAGAGGGAATAACCCTAACTCATGACCAAGAGGGGTTAATAAAACATATTTTAATAATAATTTTCATTTATTAGTCCATCAGTTTCCAAAGATTAGCCCCTTTTGCTAGAACTTTACCTTTTTGAGCCTGCATGCCTTAGGAAAGATTATTATTTTTAATTATTTGAAAAGGGGACATGACAAGTCCTCCCCTCCTAAATATTACTTGTCCTCAAGCAATGAAGGTTGGAATTCTCAAGGATATGTGCTTTTTCCCAAGTTGCATCCTCCAATGGTAATCCTTTCCATTTGACCAAATGCTCTATGATGCTCCTATTTCTCAATCTTTTCTCTCTTGTATCCAAAATCTCTTCTGGTGTCAAAACTAATTTTCCTTCGTCATCAAGAGGTGGTAATTCTATAGAAACTATGGTTTGCTGGCCTAGAACCTTCTTTAGGAAAGATATATGAAAAACATTATGTATTTTTCTGTTTGGTGGGAGCTCCAATTCATAAGCTACCTCTCCTACCTTCTTGATGATCTTATAAGGCCCATAGAACCTTGGCTTGAGATTCTCTACCCCACTCCTCTTCAAGGTGATTTTCTTATATGGCTGCAACCTAACAAATACCAAATCTCCCACCTCAAAAGATCTTTTAGTTCTTTTTCTATTAACATACAACTTCTGTTGGTTCTGTGCATGTTGTAGATTATCCTTGAGGGACCTTATTATGTCTTGGCTTTGCTTAACGAAATCACTTGCTGCAGGTACTCTGCTATCTGAAAGTACTAGATCAACAAAAGAAAGGGCATCATAAAAATAAAGAGCATGAAAAGGAGGCATAACAATAGACATGATGAGATGTATTGTAACAATACTCCCCTAGTGCAACTATTTCACCCAAGCATGTTGTTAATTTGAAACATAGTTCCTCAAATATCCCTCTATCCATTTATTAACTATCTATGTTTGTCCATCTGTTTGAGGGTGATAGGTAGTATTGGGAGTGAGTTTAGTTCTTGCCAAATGAAAGAGCTCCTTCCAAAAAGAGCTAAGGAATCTACTGTCCCGGTCACTGACAATGTTTCTAGGCAAGCCATGTAATCTAAAAATTTCCTTGAAGAACAATTAGGCCACTTGTGATGCCTTACATCAGATGTGATAGGATTGAAATGTGCATACTTAGTTAGCCTATGTACCACCACATATATGCAATCCTTACCTTTAACCTTGGGCAACCCAATGATGAAGTCCATGGAAATACTTTCCCATTTTTGTTTAGGAATAGGAAGTGGTTGCAACAACCCTGCAGGAAATTTTGCTTACTCTTGCTTTGTTGGCATACCATACATTCTTTAATGTGTTTAAGGACATCCTCCTTCATACCCTTCCATGAAAACCACTCTTGAATTTTCCTGTATGTCTCTAAGTATCCTTGATGACCAGCCAAAGGTGTGTCATGAAAGGCCCTCAATATCCTCTCCTTAGTTTTTGATCCTAGCACTAAGAAGATCCTATTTTTGTAATAAATCAATTCATCAACAACCTTGTACCTGTTATCATCCACTAACTTATCCAAAATCTTGGTGGCAAAGAAATCTTTAGCATACTCTAAAATTATGGAGACTTTCCAATCAGTAGAGATAGATGTTAAGGAACACAAAGTGGGCTTTCTTGAGAGAGCATCAACAACAAAATTATTCTTTCCTTTCATGTATTCAATATCAAAATGATAAGCTTGCAATTTTCTTACCCATTTTTTTTGATGATCATTTGTATCCCTTTGGTTCAAGAAGAACCTGAGGCTATTATGGTCATTCTTTACAATGAATCTCCCACATACAAAATATTGTCTAAACTTATGAAGTGCATGCATGATTGCCAACATTTCCTTATCATAGATGGAGTAACCTTTCTCTGGTTGATCAAATTTTTTACTCTCAAATGCTATTGGATGTCCCCTTTGAGTTAGGAAAGCCCCTATACCTTCTCCAGAAGCATCACATTCAACAAAAAAAGGTAAAGAGAAATATGGAATTGCAAGCACAGGGCATGAACTCATTACCTCCTTAAGCTTATCAAATATTTTTTGTGCCTCCTCTATCCAAACAAAAGCTCCTTTCTTTTTCAAATCAGTCAAGGGGGTAGCAAGCTGAGAAAATTCCTTGAAAAATCTCCTATAGTAGCTACACAACCCAAAGAAACCTCTCAACTGTGTAAGATTAGTGGGTGGAGGGCAATCCAAAATTGCTTGGATTTTTTTTTGATCAACCTATACTCCTTTAGAACTTATAATATGTCCCAAATATAGGATCTCTATCAAACCAAACTCACATTTAGATAGCTTAGCATAGAAGGATTGCTGCTACAAGATTCTCAAAATAGTGTCTATGTGCTCTTCCCATGTTTTACTGTAAATCAAGATATCATCAAAAAATACCAAATTTTTTTTTTGAAGATGCTAGCTAAATACCTTATTCATACAAGATTGGAATGTTTCGGGTGCATTAGTGAGGTCAAATGGCATAACAAGAAATTCAAAGTGCCCATAGTGACATCTAAAAGCGGTCTTTTCCACATCTTCACTCCTCATTTGGATTTGAAGGTACCTTGATCTTAAGTCAATTTTTGAGAAGTATACAACTCCATGTAACTCATCAATGAGTTCATCTATGCATGGTATGGGATACCTATTTTTTATGGTCTTCTTGTTTAGAGCCCTGTAGTCTAAACACATTCTCCTTGTACCATCCTTTTTCTTGACAAGTACCATAGATGATGCAAATGGACTAGAGCTAGGCCTTAAGAATCCATGTCCAAGAGTTCCTTAATAGTTTTTTCAATTTCTTCCTTATAACTTGTTGGATGGTGGTATGGGGTTGTTATAACTAGTTTGGCACCCTATTCTAACTCTATAACATGCTTAGAACCTCTATCTGGTGGTAATCCTAGAGGCAAGTCATTGAAAACTATACTATGCTTATCAAGAATATTTTAAATTTTAAAATGGAAATTACCTTGATTCTTTGGAGAGCTTGTTGGATGGATTATGACTCCTACTGCCCATGCTACTTGTCCTCTTTGAAAAGTCCTCTCCATCCTCTTTGTAGAGACCACATTAGGTGCTCGATTTGATAAGCCTCTCAATAAGACTTCTTTCCCATTGGAATGAAATTTAAACTCCATAATTTGATGGTTCATGTAATAGCCTCTAATAGAGTGCAACCATTGAACACCCAATACAAGATATGTCTCCCCAATGCCAACAACATAGAAGTCATCACATAACTCATAATCTCCTAAGGCCATCTTGAGTTGTTTCACCACCCGTGTGCAAGGCACAGTGAATCCATCAGCTACAGTAACATTGAATCCTTCAAAATCTTTTGCTTTAAGCCCTCTTTTCATGACAAATCCCACATCAATAAAATTGTGAGTTGCCCCACTATCAAGAAGATCTATCAACCTTTACCTTGCTAGTACCCCTCGAATTCAAAAGGGATGGTATCTTGGGACTCCTGATAATGCTGCTAAAGTGCCATCCTTGCTGATTTCTTTTTCTTTCTCTTCTTTTTCATCCTCCTTAGTGTCATGAAATTCCTCATGCTCATCTGAATCAGATTCTGAAGCAACTTCAATATAGTGCACTTGAGCTTTCCCCAAACATCTATGTCCTGGAACCCATGGTTCTCTACAAGTTAAACAAAGCTTTTTCCTTCGTAATTCACTCCTAGTCTCTTCATCTACCTTCTTTTTTGCCACATTTATCACATCTTTTGGTGGTGGTGTTGGGAAAGTCTCTTTTTTTTAAAAATTCCCCTTATGTTGCCAAAGATTTGGGGATTTTTGATTACTGACTGGTTTCATAGGCATGCAAGTTTCAAGTTGCAAGCTTCTTTTGATAGCTTCTTGTAAGGTTGAGGGTGAGAAAACCTTAACCAAACCCTTAACAGAATCTTCCAAACCATCAAGAAAAAGATAAACAATCCTCTTTTCACTCATATCAGGTACCATAACAACTACTTTTTGAAACTCTTCTATATACTCATTAACTGATTTGGTTTTCTTCAAATTTGACAATTCTTTAAAATACTCTTCATCATCCTTAAGATCAAATCTATCTATCACTCTTTGAATGAAATCATCAAACGTAGTTACCTAATGATGACCTTGAGTAGTCATTCCATGATACCACCAATCATAGGCTGCATCCTCCAAGTGTAGACTTGCAAATTGAACAACATCACTCTCCTTCATGGGGTTAAGTGTGAAGAAGGTCTGTAATTTTTGTAGCCATGCTCTAGCTGAAATTTTATTTGTTCCATCAAAAGTAGGTGTTGTAAACTTGCTTATTTTATTTTTGAGCTCTCTTCCACTTATGTCATGCTCCCTCTTGTACTCTTTCTTGGGCATCAAAGTGTTCATCATATCCACATATTCTCTAAAAGGAACTGAACTACAAAAGTCATCATCTAAGCCATTGTAAGTAGCTCTTAATGCAATCAAGTTATCTGTAACCTCTTCCACGAGATTAAGGGCTAGATTTGGTATTGGTGGCTCATTTGTAGGTAGGAAAATAGTTTTTGTTGATTTAGAGGGTGTGGGTTTCATATTTCTTGGCTCCTCTAAAGTGCTCCCTTTCTCATTAGTAGATGCAACTCCTTGCAATTTTTCTGTCAATATTCGCAAAGCCTCTCTAGTTTTTGCCAAACTATCTATTGTTTGCTTCTGAGTATTCTGGATGTCTTGGAAGAATTTCTTTGCCATCTCATCTAGGTCAGCCATACTTTTTCCTTCCTTAGATTTTGTACTTTTACTTTTAACTGGAGGTTTGATCAAAATTTCTTTATTCTTTTCTCGTTGCAAATATCTCTTTTGTCTTTCACTTAGTTGCATGCAAACTTCTACAAACCCTTAGGATGGCAAGATCATAGCTCTGATATCACTAAAATGTCCCCTTTCTGATTTTATATGATATTTAAAGCCTCTAATCATATTTTTAAAATTTAACAACTAATATTTCAAATATCCACCAATTTCTCAATAAAACCCAAATCGGTTATGCCTGAAATAGTGCCAAAAACTTCACAGCTTCACATATTATTAACAAATCTGAAAGTGAAAATTTTTACAAAAATTTCACCAACATAACAGCCTACAAAATGACATTTCTAGATCCATATAGAGTTTACATAATAGCTCCCAAACGGAGGACAAAAACAATGCTCATCGGGCTCCCAAAAATAACATAAAATAGCTTGGAAACACTACAAAAACACTAATAATCTATCACATAAGTATAACCATGACCCAATACATATATTCAGCTCTATTTTAACATCTAAATGTCTAAAATGTAGTAGCAATCCAGACTAATATGAAATACTCAACCAGAAACACCAAACTCTTACAAAAACACACCCGAAAACTCACAAATTTGCATTGTTTAGCACAAGGGTAAACTCTGCATGAGCTTACACATGGAATGGCTTTAAAATCCCATCCTTAGCCTTCCTAAAAACCTGCAAACTCCCATCCTTGGGTCTCCTTCTCTACAGGTTTGGCAGCCTCTGAAGAACAACAAAGCAATGAACAAAAATCAAGTTCTAAAATGAGCCCAAAATGCATCCAAATCCCTCTAAAAGAGGGAATAACCCTAACTCATGAGCAAGAGGGGTTAATAAAACATATTTTAATAATAATTTTAATTTATTAGTCCATTGGTTTCTAAAGATTAGCCCCTTTTGTCGAAATTTCACCTTTTTGAGCCTGCTTGCCTTAGCAAAGATTATTATTTTTAATTATTTGAAAAAGGGACATGACAAAAAATTTAAGACACAAACACAATCCAAAGTGAATACTGAATTTATTTTAAAGACACAACAACAAAAACAACAAAGTGAATACCAAAATTCAAATACACCATACAAAGTCAAAATATAAAAATATATAAGGCGCAAATGCAATCCAAAGTGAATGTTGAATAAACACACACAATAATAAAGTGAATAACAAAGGTTAAACACACTACACAAAGTCATATATGAAAAATATAAGGCACAAATGCAATCTAAAGTGAACACTAAATTTATTTTATACAGACACAAAAACAACAAAATGAATACCAAAGTTCAAACACACCACACAAAGTCAAAGATGACAAATATAAGACACAAATGCAATCCAAAATGAATGCTGAATTTATTTTAATACACAATAATAACAAAGTGCATACCAAAGTTCAACCACACCACACAAGGTAAAATATGACAAATATAAGACACAAATGATGTCCAAAGTGAATGTTGAATTTATTTTAAACACAGAAAACAACAACAAAGTTCAAACACACCACACAAAGTCAAAATATAAAAAATATAAGGCACAAATGCAATCCAAAGTGGATGCTGAATTTATTTTAAACATAGAACAAGAAAGTGAATACCAAAGGTCAAACACACCGCACAAAGTCATATATGACAAATATAAGGTACAAATGCTATCCAAAGTAAATGTTGAATTTATTTTAAACACAAAAACAAAATAGTGAATACCAAAATTCAAACACACCACACAAAGTCAAATTTCAAATGTACACAAGTACCAAATAATAAATGCATTATTAGTCATTTTTGTACACAGTCTACACAAACTTCAAATCAAAGTGGTTTTATATACTCCACACAACATTATAGCAAAGACTAATGTCAAAGTTCTTTTAAAAATGTACATAGAATAAATGCAAAATTTAGTTCAAACATACACCACATAAAGTACATAAAAAACTTAACTTATAACAAAATCACAAATAAGAAAACACCAAAGATATAAAAAAATCTTGCACATAGAATTTTCTTGATGATGATAGAGATAAAAAACAAACTACAAAAAGTGAATGTCAAAGCTAATTCTTAAGCATGTCAGATAAAATTAATGCCATTGTTTGTTCTTATAAGAAAATCCACAAAGTCAATGTAAATGTTCAAACATTTGCAATGTTATTATCTAATGCATATGAGGGAAACCCAAAATTCAAACATCCACAATGTTAATATATCATTATCAAATTTGGAACACTCTTCACACAATGTAAATGGGTAGTTTAAACTTGCACAAGAAAATCAAAGTACAAGCACACAAATTCTTGTCAAAGTTATGACATATTTCTCAAACTTATTCAAACACACCCTTCACTTCACACATGCAACACAAAGTCCAATCATATCTAGAATAAATCTTGAAATTCAATAGATAAAGTAGAAGACAAAGTTGAAATAAATAACTTGTCCACCACACATGAAGTCAAACATACACTTCAAACAAAATAAAACAAACAAACCAATTGAAAGTCAAACACATAGTAAAGAAAATACATCACACAAAATAACAAAAAAATAGTCTTCTGCTCTCCCTTTAGATATAATCCTTCGATTGTGTAAGGACAACTTCAAATCAAAAGGAAAATCTTTTGTTCCCTTATGCTGACTGGTTTTTTAGTGATGGTGAACTGGCCGAGTTTTTGGTTTGCTGGAAACTGGTTTAGGATGTTTGTCAAGTTGCTTTGTTCTAGTCTGTTGACTTTCCAGAATCCAGTGTTCTTATGGTTGATTTTTCTGGTCACATCTGTTGGTCTCAGGTCCCTGTAAAACTTGGTTTAGCTATTTTGTTGGTTTCAAGTCCTCTTAAAACCTGGGTGTGCTTAATGGTTTATCTTTCTATTTGTTGTAAAGGGTTTCGAGACCCCTTCAAAACCTGTTTTTACCTTAATCTAAAACATACATAAAAAAAATGTCAAGATATAAAACATGTTGCACATAGAGTTTTCTCAACAATGACAAAGATAAAACACACACCACAAAAAGTGAATGCTAGAGCTAATTCATAGACACATCAGATAAAGTTAGTGCTATTGTTTGTTCGTATGCAAGCAACACAAAGGAAATCAACAATGTTAATGTTTAGACATTTGTAATGTTACTATCTAATGCACACAAGGGAAACCCAAAGTTCAAACATTTGCAATGTTAATAAATTATCATTAAGAAAGTTAGAACACTCTTCACACAGTGTAAATGAAAAGTTTAAACATGCACAAACATAACAAAGTACAAACTCATAAAAAGCTTATCAAAGTTAAGACATATTTCACAAACTTGTTCAAATTATCTTATCTTATCAAACACACCCTTCAAACATGTATAAAGTGTAAAAGTTGACAAAGTCACTTCATGCTATATTGTTTCCCTTCACACATATTTTGTGCAAACATACATGCAAATAAATGTCAAAGCTAGTACACATTTTAAGAAAAGTGAATATGGAAAGGGCAAATGTAAATGCATGCAATACAAAGTTCAGTCACATCTAGAATAAACCTTGAAATTCAATAGATAGAGTAAATGACAAAATTGAAATAAATAACCTTTCAACCATAAACATTAGACATAATGTGAATATTAAAACTCAAATACACACTTCAAACAAAACAAAACATATATATATATATATATATATATATTAAGCAAGCTCTCTGTATAGTCTCATTCACCATGTCCCCTCCAACCAATAGATCAAGGCATATCAGATAAACTACATACTACAAAAGTAACTATTAAAATATTTTTAAATTACATTCTAATATTTAGATTATTAGAAATAAAAATAAAAATGATGAAACAAAAATAACTTAAAAAATAAAATATGGAACTTTTTTAAAGATTGTATGTATATTTTTTGAACTAACATTTGTGGTCACACTCATGAAGCATCATCAAGACAAAAAAACACCAATAAATTGAAAGATGTGAAATTTCCATCATAATTATATATAATCAAATCTTGAATAAAAATGAGAATTTTTAAATTGTACATATAATTTTTGAAGCAATATTTCTAGTTGTGAAGCATCATCAAGACAAAAAACAAGAAAATGAAAAATGTGAAAATTCCCATCATAATTATATATAATTAAAGCTTGAATAAAAGTGATAATTTCATAAATGCTATGAAACAAGAAAGAATCATGTATAAATTAAGTTATAATTAAGGAAACAAATCCATCATATAAGACATGATGAGGGAAGAATTACCATAATTCTCACATGATTAAGTCATCACGAAAATTTTATGCAAACAAATAATTTTGAAAATATCAAGGAAATATAATCACCGGTGCATACTCTCAAAGAAAGTGTTCATTTAGCATCCCACACTTGGAAGTGAAGTCATCATCCAAGACTAATATCCTTGCATTTGATGAATGAGTTTAACCAACCCCAGGGTACTCGCAACTAACAATCACCATGCTCATATTTCATCTCAACATAATGATATCCATCTCATTTGCAGCCACTATAATCGCTCCTTCAAATCTAACTATACTATTTTCTTCTTAATTAAACCTCCTAAAGCAAAATATGAACATATATCCTCTAAAAAATCTTACCCCACAAGGAATTTTAGGTAGACCAACAACCTAGAAGCCATAAACTAAAAGAATATCCTAAGATCAAACTAAATTGAACCTCCAACCATCACTAATAAAAAAATACATTAATTATCAGTAATATAGATTACCAATAAGAGGAAGCTACAACATTACCATTATACAAGACATAATTCCCTGTAGCAAAACTGGAAGGCAAAAAGGAAGCCATGAAAGGAGGGGCATTCATAAAGATACAAATCAAGTAAAATACTCATTAGGAAAATGAGGATGATTTGATAAAATTAAATGACACCAACATATACAAACTATGCAAAAAATAGTAAATTCAAAGTGTAAATATATAGTTAAAAGAAACTTGCAACTCTAGACAATTCTCACAAGAATCTATGTGTTTTTCATTCCAGAGAAACACATGGTTTCAAAACATAATCACCCCAATCAAAGATCCTACTTCCCTCATTCCCATCTTGAAAATAGTAAATACAAAGTTTAAATAAATAGTTAAAAGAAACTTGTAGGACTAGACATTTCTCACATGAATCTCTGTGCTTTTCATTCCAGAGTAGCAAATGATTTCCCTCATTCTCCTCTTGAATTTGGTGACTAAGAGGAGTGGAACTACATCTACAGAACTTCAAATAGAGAGTTGAATTCCATCTACAACATGTCAAGGAAAGCATGAATATTATGTTTTAGAAGTATTATCCTCAGTCAGAACCAAAATTCAAATCCACTTCAATAGTTAATCAAAATTGAAGTACACAGTTCAAACCCAAAAATAACTAAAATAAATCATAGTATAACAACATAAGGTAATTATTAATGTTTTATCAAATTGTATATCATCATTAAAAGAGATTTTAATAATTAAAATATTATACTATGCTGAAAATTTTAAACTATTAACTGTGATAAAGTAAAAAATTAATTTCAAATGTTACTCAATATAAGAATTGACACATGAGACTGAAAAGAATAATCATGGCTAGTGACCATTCCCTTGAATCTTTAGGGAGGGGGAAAATTCAACCCCTCCTAAATGAAAATTTTTATCATATAATTTATTCATTTACATATCAGTTTACAAATTAGCTAATCAATTTCAACAATTAATTCAGGAATAATGAAAATTTTCTCTACACATACTGAGAGGGGTAAAATAGTTGATGCAGTTCCACTGATAATAAATTTTAAAACTAAACGGAGCAACCAATAATGGATTGGACCACTATCTATAAACTCAAATGTTTGTCTCAATAGAGAACAACTCCAGTAAAACATGGGAAAAACAATTGATGCAGCTAGTCTTTCCATGAACTATCGTTAATTAAAGCCTACAATTTTGTATGCATAGTAAGACCCTATAAAATGTACATATGCTTGCAGTTCAATACCACTTTTTTTTATAACTTTAGTATCAAAACATCCTTTGAGGGAATATTCAACATACTCAGAAGAGGAAAGACCTTATACCATTATTTTAATAGTTTTAGTATAAGAACATCCTTTAAGGAAACTGTGGGCTCCCCTCATTTCAATATCAATCATGACTTACATAATAAAAAAGAAAATCATTAGCACACTTAGAATAGGAATGACCTCCCATACTCAAGGAACAAGAATCATCATTAAAAGTCACGACATATCTAGGTGCAAATGAAAATGAAAAAAGAGCATACCAATCTAGGACACTCTTAACACCGATTAGAAATGTGTCACCAGTTGCTATAGATGAATTTGAATCCTACAACAATGAAAAGGGAAACCTTACAAAGTTTTGATGAAAAAAAGAAACCTTACAAAGTTCTAATGAAAAAAAGAGATGGAACTCATCCAACATTTACTTTCATTTCTTTTCTAGGGAGGTCAATCAACAAAATAATAATTCTACCACCAATTTCAAGGTAGTTTAGTTCATTTATAAATCTCTAAAACTTTTACCCTATATCTAGGACTAAAAATAACAATGCTGCATACAACAGGTGGAAGAAAAATTATGCAAATACCAAATACAAGTCATGACAAATGGTAAAATTTGTGAGCAGCCTTGGTAATATATAGGGAAAACTTAAAAAGGTGTTAACATGATGAAACGATTGATGTAAGAAAACAAAGTCAATTTCCAGGACTGAAAATAACAATGCTACATACATACAAAAGGTGGAAGAAAAATTATACAAATATCAAAGACAAAAGTCATGATAGATGGTAAATTTTGTGAGCAGCCATGATAATATATAGGAAAAACTTAAAAAAGTGTTAACTTGATCAATCAATTATCTCATAAAAAAGTAACAAAACAAAGTCAGTTGGGTTAACACTACTAGTGGAGTAACAAGAGTAGGGTGTGTGGAAACTACCTTTATCTTGAAATTAGAATACACTTCATCCTAAATGTCACATCTCTTGTGTAGAATTGATCAAGAATACCAAGTTTAAATCTCCTTGCTAGAATTGAACCTGGAACAAGAATACCACATGGAAATTGGCAATACAATTCATTACAACGATAAAACCTAGCCTGACAAAATAGGGGACTCGAATTGGAAAGTTTCAAGCTCTTTACATACCACAAATTGGCAAAACCTATGTAGAGGACAAACCCTCAGAGTCATTACACTCTCTTTGCCTGTAGTAGGAAACATAGGGTTTCTTATATAAGGACTTGGGTCCAATGGTAATAATTTTTTTTTCAATGGAAACATAGGATTTATATTGCAAGAGAGTCCTTGGCATGGTTCCATTCCATTGAATCTGGATATAAACACAGATTTACTTCAGAGCTTCAATATCTAACAATCAAATTATTTTTTTGAAAGTCATAGATGAACCCAACAAAGCCGTTGTGGTTGATAATAATGCCTTTTGAAAGCCAATTGCGGCTAGTAAATGAACCAGAGACAATACTTCTCTAAACGATCAGTATAAAAATGAAGGAGAAAAATCAATTTTTGAAGACATAAATATAAAAATTATTAACATTATAAACAATAAAAATATGGTGGTTTGTTGCATAAAAGACAAGCAAGCACAAAAAAAAAACTCTAGACCAATTGAAGGACTTCAAATCTGAAGTTCTTTGTAATGGAAGCAAACTTGTATTGTAGAGGGAGTGGAAGATTGACCTAGAATGTTAAAATATTGTGGAAGTTCAATGATTCCATGGTTAGTGAGAGCACACAAAAATGTGCTCTAGCTTTCTTCTAATCCTAAAAATGAAGAAATGAGTCGTTGATTGGTAAAATCAAGAGACAACCATGTTAGAGGCTTTTCCTTTAGGGTTTGTCACAACTTATGAGCTCTTGAAATGCCTAATAGTTTTTATTTCTTTCAAAACAAGGGTTCTTAGTGTTTTTATCTATTACTGGGGTCTTAAGGAAAGTATCTTTTTGCTAATACATTTAGGTTCTCTATAACATTAAAGGCCACTAAAGGTAATTTCTAGCATCTCAATTTCTATTAAATTTTTTACTTGAAATTCTCAATACATCATCTTAAGTTTTTAATATCATTTTCAAGGTTATTGTGGCTTTTAGACACCCACAAAAGG
>CM053790.1:533710811-533850811 GCA_028749045.1 Cupressus sempervirens
CAAATATGATTGGTGACTAGGTGTTATGATCAATGTGTTAAGTTAATGAAACAAGAAAGAGGAATATATAGGCATAAATCATGAGGAAGTACAATCGAGTAGAGTGATCAAATAGGTCAAGTTTACCATAGTATCTCATAATGATGAGAGATGAACAATAACCTACATGTAGAAAGAAGATTGGTAGATATGCTCTTAACTTACATGTGACAAAAGGATGATTAATGTTGGAAATCTAATTGAAAAGGTCATTGTTGTTGAAGATCAAAGAGGGAGATTATTGCAAAGAAGGAATTTGGTTGATAAATAATGTTTTCAATCATTGTTTTGTCATTGATGTCAATCCTACTATTTGTAGGAATGATAATTGCTTATAAGATCCAAGCACTATCACTTAGTTGATTGATGAAGAGGATTTAATCAATAAGATGTAACAAAAGCACCTAAGGGAAGGGTTGAGTTATGCTGTTGTAATGAAGTGCAAGGATCAACTAAGGAAATGGTTAAATGGTGTATCGATAACATACTCAAAGATACAGAGGTTGGCTATGCTTAGAAACATCGGAGGAATAAGTTGGAAAAAGATTGACTACAAAGCTTAAACTAAGTTCATCAGTGAGTGCCGAGTATGCTAGTTCAAGCCGAGCAAATTCTTAGTTGGATTTGAGCAAATGTAAAATGTAGTGTGTGTTGAGTGATATAGAAGGAGCTAAATAAACAAAAAATCTTAGTGGATACTGAGTGAATTCATAGTAAGCACTGAGCATCAGTAAAATGTAGTTGATGCTAAGTAATAGAGTGTGTGTTGAGCACTATAATTTCAATAGTGCCGAGCTATTGTATTATTGGAAAAGTCAAAGATTCGCTAGATCTAAGCTGACAGAATTGTTACCTTAACTTTTTAAAACTAGTTGGAGGATAAGGATGATGAGCTAGTGGCACAAAATTATATGTAATCCATTTTTGGGAAAATTTGAAAGGATTATTTAAGAAGTTTCTAGAAGGAACAAAATATGGGTCAAATTCAATGAATCCTACCTAATCCATATGAACTAAAATTAAAGGATGGAAGGATCGAGCAGAAAAAGTGAATTCTAGACTTCTATTTAAGAAGTCATAGGCCAAGAAGTTAGAGTTGTTGAATTACCAAATTGCAAAGTGGCTAAAGGGTGTCAAAGTAGAAGGCATCTAGGAGAAGGAAGAATAGAGCACAAAGACTCTGCTTTGATGAGTGGTTAGGAAGAGATGATTGCATTAGTACATTGAGCATGGAGACTTAAGGAGATAAAGCTTGAGAGGAGAACAAGCTTTTAGAGCTATAGTGATTGAAGGCCAAGCAATGTTATGAGCTAAAGAAGTGATCTAGGATCTGCAAGATAAGTTGTATACTACATTCAGGTCATAACCCCTTATTGTTACTCTAGCAATTGTATCAGTTAGGGTAAAGGAAAATACTATGGACTTAGGTTGGTTTAATAGCCATTTGTAAATATTTTAATAGGGTGGCATTCCAAGTGAATGTTCTAAAGTCCTCTAACCAGGCCCACTCCTAACAGGGTGGTTAAATCCTTTAACTAGGTCACATTTAACAGTGTGTTGTAAGCCTTTAATAAGGCATCACTTTAGAAGAGTGAGAATTGAGTAGCATGTTACTAGTGGTTTTTCCCAAATTGGATTTCCACATAAATCACTATGTTATGTGTTGATCTTTTTATGTGTTATGCTTGCATGCTGATTTACAGCAACTTGTTGAATGGGAAAGTTAAGGCTTGAATGAATGAATAAGTTTGATGGGCACACTTTACTTGATGAAAAAGTTTGAATTGGACATTTGGACCTTGAATAATTGATTCACCCCCCCTCTCAATTATTCTAAAGCATTTCTAACAATTGGTATCAGAGCCATCTGCTGATTTAGTTTCAAGGTACTAGAAGTAGGAAGATCAAGATGTAAAAGAGAGAAGTTCCCAAGCTCAACAAAGACAACTTTGTTGCATGGCAGAGCCTAATGAAACTGCACCTTGGATTAATAGGTGATTATGAAAAAACCTCAATTGTAGTGGAACATGTAGACCTAGTTGGACCCCTCTCTATAGGTAATTTGAACAAAAGGAAGGAGCACGATTAGGCAATGCTGGAGATTTCCTCTACACTTAGTTATGCAAAATTTGATGACATCAAGGGATGTGACATTGGATTCAAGATGTGGAAAGCCCTATTAGATATCTATGCAGGAGATCAAAATGTTTAGAGAGAAAAGACAGAAAGCTTTAGAGAAAATTTTGATGACATGAAAATAGAGGAAGGAGAAAATGCTGCTCAATATGGATCCAGAATGAAAGAAGTGGTAAGTGTAATAAGAAGCCTGGGTGGACAATTGGAAGAAGAGACTATCAATAGCAAATACTTGAGAACCCTACTCCCTATCTATGCTATTAGAGTTTCAACTATCCAAGAGTTAAGGTGTATACCAAGAAATGTATTGACTTTTGAAGGAATAGTAGGAAGACTCAATACATTTGAATTATCCAACTTTGACAACTACAGACCTGAGAACCTTGAATCTACTTTCAAGGCCAAGTTTACATTGAAAGAAATTGAGGAGGTGATATCAAAGAAGAAGAGTAGAAAAGGAAACATGCATCCAGTGATAGCAGGACAGATGAGGAAGATGTGGAATAGTTAGAAGCACTACTGACTAGGAGATTCCATAGAGGAAAAGGTAAATTCAAAGGTAAACTACCTATCATTTTTTTTAATTACAATGAAGTAGGACATATTGTTGCAAGGTGTACATAGAAGAAGAACTACAAAGAAGGAAACAAGTACAAGAACAAGAGAGAAGATGATAGTAGAGACTATAAGGACAAAGGCAAAAGATGCTACATTGCTAAAGAAGATTCTGATGAGAATGATGATGAAGTAGTCTATGTGGCAATGAAAGATGAATTAGATAAAAATGAAGATGAAGCAACACCACTGATAACTTTTGTGAACAAGAATGACAAGTGGATCATAGACAGTGGATGCTCACATCACATGATAGGAGACAAAAGTAAGTTTATTACCTTTACTCAGTATGATGGAAATAGTGTTAGATTTAGAAATGATGCTCCATGTCAAATCAAAGAGAAAGGTTCCATTAAACTTACTGAGAAAATTTCAAGTGATAATGTATTCTATGTTGAAGGATTGAACTACAACTTGTTGAGTGTATCACAGTTAGTCAATGCAGGTTCCAAGGCAGAATTTGGAAACGAATATGCCAAAATATATGACACTAATAGAAATTTGATGGGAAAAGGTGAACAAACTAGGAGTAACTTGTTTTACCTAGATATGAAAGATGCAACTTGTCTTGTTGTTAGACTTGATGATGTGTGGTTATGGCATACAAGATTGTGTCATTTTAACTTTGATAATTTGATTAGCATCAGCAAAAAGAAGAAAGTTAGAGGTTTGCCTAAGCTAAGTAAGCCTGAAAACACAATGTGCAAACAATGTCAACTAGGGAAGATGACTAAGTCTAGCTTCAAAAGAAAAATATACACTTCCAAAGAAGTACTAGAGCTAGTCCATACTGACTTATGTGGTCCAATAGAAGTACAAAGCTAACTAGGAGATAGATACATCATGTTATTTGTAGATGACTATTTTAGGATGATGACTTCCATGTTCTTGAAGAAAAAATTTGATCCATTTCAAATGTTTAAGTGGTATTTGGTTAGATTTGAGAAGGAAATAGGGAAGAGTCTGAAATGCCTAAGGTTAGATAGAGGAGGTGAGTTTACATCAAAAGAATTTGAGATATCAAAAGAAAAACATTAGTACCAATAACTCCACCACAAAATGGTATTGTAGAAAGAAGAAATAGATCAGTGATAGACTATGCTAGAACATTGATGATGGAGAAAAATGTTGCTCTAAAGTACTAGAGAGAAGTTATAAGCACTACAGTCTACACACTTAATAGAGTTTAAGTCAAGAAAGGTACAATTGCAACACCTTTTAAATTATGTTATGTCCACTCACCTAATGTTAAAAATTTCAAAGAATTTGGTTGCAAATGCTATATTCTTAAAGATACTAGAAATGACAAGTTTGATGCAAAGAGTGATGAAGAGATATTCCTTGGATACTCCACTAGATGCAAAGCATATAAGTGTTTGAATACTAACACTAACAAGATAGTGGAAAGTACAAATGTAAATTTTGATGAGCATACAAAAGTCCAAGTTGATGAATCCAAGAAACCATAAGATTATAGATCTTTTGTATACCTCTATGAAGGAATGAATGTTAAAGATAAAGCTACCAATCAAGTTGGAAATTAACAACACATCTCAGTATCAACCGAGTCCCAACTAGTGAATATTGAGCTGCATTCAGAAGCTGAGTTGCATAATGAAGGAAATGCTCATTTTGATTATGAAATTAGTGCACATGAAAGAGATGATGAAGTATTAGATGAAGAAAAGAAAAATGACTCTGAAGCTGAAGGATCAAACATGGAAAGGATAGAACCAAGACTAGCCAAGTATGTGAGAAGACATCACCTTGGAGATCATATCATTGGTGACAAGGATGCTAGACCAATGAAAAGGAATAAACTAAGGAATGAATCATGTTTGATGAGAAAGTTTGAGCCTAAAATAGTGAAAGATTCACTACAAGATGATGACTAGTATAAAGCTATGGAAGAAGAGATAGACTAGATTGAGAACAGCAAAACCTAGAGCCTAGTTCCTAGACCAATTGATAAGAATGTAATTGGTACAAAATGGGTTTTTAAGAAAAAACTTGATGAGAATGGTGAGATAACTAGATAAAGCCAGACTAGTTTGCAAAGGCTATGCATAAGAAGAAGGACTAGATTATGGGGAAACATTTTCCCCTATTGCAAGAATGGAATGAGTAAGAACATTACTTGCATATGCTACTTACAAAGGTTTCAAAGTCTACCAAATAGATGTGAAATCTTCTTTTCTGAATGATATACTAGAAGAGGAAGTCTACATAGAACAACCTAAGAGATTTTTTGATAACAACAACAAGGATATGGTCTACAAATTGCATAAAGAACTCTATGGTTTAAACAAAGCACCTAGAGCATGGTATGAGAGATTGCACAAATATCTTGTGAAAATAGGATTTGAGAGAAAATATGAAAAAAATTGTACATCAAGGCAGAAAAAGGTAAGGATATTTTGATATCAAAAATCTTTGTTGATGATATAATATTTGGGGGAAAAGATATTCTATGCAAAGATTTTGCTGATCAAATGACACATGAGTTTGAGATGTCAATGTTTGGAGAAATCAAATTCTTTGTTGGATTACAAGTACATCAATTTAAGAATGTCATATTTATGACCCAATCAAAATACATCAAGGAGATACTTAAGACATTTGGATCAGAAGATCCAAAACTAGTGAGTACACCAATGGTGATAGGACATAAGTTATCCAAGAATGATGAGTCAGCTGAAGTGAATCAAACAATGTATAGATCAATGATTGGAAAGTTGCAGTATGTTGTACATAGTAGACCAGACATTACATTAGCTATTGGAATAGTGGAATTTTTTTTTGTAAATCCAAGAGAAAATCATCTAATTATAGTAAAGTGAATACTGAGGTATCTAAAAGAAACTGATGACTTTGGTTTGTACTAGAAAAAGAGTGAAAAGTTTGAGCTAAGAGCCTACACCGATACATATTAGGGAGGTAATATTGATGGTAGAAAGAGCACCAATGGAGGAGCACTTTTCTTGGGAAACAGACTGATTACTTAGACCAGTAAAAAGAAAAGTTGTACCTCACAGTCAATAGTAGAAGCTGAATATGTTGCAGCTGCTATCAATTGCACCAATATTGTATGGATCAAACATTTATTGCAAGGTATGAAGGAACAAGTGAATGAGTCTATGATACTTTATTGTGATAATACAAGTGCGATCAACATATCAAAGAACCCTGTAATGCATGCCAAAACTAAGCATATTGCAATCAAGTATCACTATGTAAGAGAATTGGTGGAAGACAAGCAAGTAAAGATGGAATATGATAGTTCAAAGGAACAAATTGCTGACATCTTCACAAAAGCACTACCTAAAGATTCTTTTGAATATCTTAGAGGAAATTTAGCGGTGATACCCCTAGCCAAGGCTACTTGAAGCAAGAGCAAGACTACCCTACATCAAATGAGTTGATTGTTGAAATATTTTCACATTGATGTAGAGGTTACTTAGTTTAGGATTCATACCTGAAGTAATCAAAGTGTAGAAGCTACAAAATCAATCACAAGCAAGGTGATAGAGGGAGAAATTGAAAGAGCTTGCAAACTCTACACTTGCATGTTAAGATGTTGAGTTATTATGTCTTTGGCATTGTTTTTGATAAGGTAAACAGGTTTTAAGGGGTCCTGAAACCCATAAGTTTAACAACAAGAAAGGCTGAAAATAAGAGAAAAAATGCCCAGCCAAAACATAAGCCTTACGGCTGAAAATAAGCCCAAAGGCCTAGCCTGAAACAACTGCCCACTAAAAAGGCCAGAGAACCAACCAGAAAAACAGAGACCAAACAAAAAGCCAAAGCTAGGAGAAACAAAAACCAAAGGACAGAGACCCAACCTAGTAGACTACTTCTCCATCTCGAGCATGGTCTGGGCAGCTTCGTCACACTCTTGTTGCTCTTCTGCCTTATGATCCTGGGCATTCGTCAAATCCTGCTCCATAGTGCTGTCCTTGGCTTTATCCACATCCAGCCTATCTTTGTCTCTATTCTGTTTATCATCTTCCTCCATCTAGTTCCTGTCTTTGAGATTTTCCAAGAGAGAGAGAGGATGTTGTCATTGATCGAAGCGAGGAGGGAGATCATTTGACTTGCCAGGTTGTGATTGTAGTTCTCAATATTTTTTACTCTCCTCTCCATCAGAGTCTCCCAGCTGTTTCAATTGCCTTGGCTTTCAACACCTGTCTTGCTCTTGATTTTTTCCATTTGGGAAACCCTATCTTTGACATCCTCAAGCTCATGGAAAAGCCATTTAATTGATCTGAAGTTGTCGATCATGCTATTGCGGGCATTGTTCAACAGATTCATGCCCGTTTCTCTTGCATTATCAGAAATAGCCACCATAGCCGGGTCAATTAGCTCATTGAGTCTAGGCTTCTTGAGGTCGTCCACTAGGAGTTGGGGGTTCATCGCCTCTCTGTAGATTCCCATAGTGGCCATTCTCACATTGAAGTTCTTCCAAGCCTTCCTTCTGTTATTAACTTGCACTTCCCCCTCAATCTGTCCAGAGTTGTCATTTTCCTCCAAAGGAGGCTGAGGATGTATAGGGGAGAGGGGAATGGGCAGAGAATCCTTTCCCTGACTACTGGAGCGGTCCATGCTCTCTCCCTCCCTCTTCTATCTTTTTCTCAGTTTCTCCTCATCCAGCTCCTCCTTCGAAACCTTGTCAGAATCATCAGTATCCATTTCCTCCTCCACCTCAGCAGAGCCAGTTTTAGCTGGGGTATGACCTCTAGGGCTCTTTTTGCTGGGTAATTTGATAGAGGGGTAATCCTTCTTATGTCTTTTAGTCTTCTTACCTGAATGCTCAAAAACCTCATCAGAGCTGATGCTCTCGACATCGTCGGAATCTGAGGAAAAATTGGAGCTGCTCTTGTCAACATCCGCCCCTTGGATAGGGTTTTTGCTAATGGTTTGAGCATGGAAATGCTCATGAATCAGAAGCAGAAGACCCTCATGCAGAGCCGGGTTGACGGTAGCTTTCTTTTTAAAACTAGAAATGGGCTTGTTCATCGAGTTAAAAAGATAATACGGGAAGGAGATCTTACTACCATGGCAAAAATGATTCAGAATCACAAAATGGTGAGTCCTAACCCTATCAAACCTAGGGTCTAGGGTTATATATTCAATGACAGCGTAGAGAACATACCTCCAGAGCTTCTTTATAGTATCCGTTACAAAAAACGTCTCTTTCTTTCCCAGCTTGTTCAGCTCTTCAGTGTTTTTCACAAAATCCTTGATTGCATTAGAAGACATCTTCTTGTCTCTGAAGAATTTATGCCCCTCCATCGGAATCCCCGTGACTTCAGCAACCACATCCTTAGTAATTTGAAAGTAGATCCCGTTCACCTTAACCTTACCATTATTCCATGAATTCACCATGTTGTTAGAGATCTCAAGATCCGAGCCATGAAGTTTTTCGAAGAAATTAGTAACCCCACCCTTTTCCAGCTCTCTCCAAACTTTGGCCTTGTTCTTCCACTTCTGAACTTCCCCCACCGGCTCCTTTCTGCTCCTCTCACCTGTCATGTTTACCTGATCAACTTCCACAATTCTCATGAACTCTAAACTGTGCAAGTTATTAGCATTCGAAAAAATGGTGATGTTTCTTTTATGATACTCGTGAATATACCCCTTTCTGAAAATAATGGTATCGTCCTTTCGAATGTGTTGAAATGTCAGAGGAAACCCCTTTTGCTGGTGAAAATCACGATGCCAATAATGGCACTTACCATTTATTAAGCAATCTTTATTATCTATAATTACATTTGATTTGAGCCGTTGTTCCCAAGATTTTATCTTGGTCGACGAGCAACTTTGCCTCTGCCAGAAAATCTTTTCCGGCATGCCAGGTCAGATTATTGGTGGCGTTAACCCCTTTATTAGCAAACCAATCAGCGACTGGGTTTGCCTCTCTGTAAACATGAGTGACATGGACCTTATCAAACTTTGTGAGAGTGGCGCAAGTCTCAGCAATTATGTTCGCAATTGTCCACGAGGGAGGGGAAATACCATTAATGGTATTAGTAATGTTTTTGGAGTCCCCCTCAAGCCAGAGTTTAGTAATCCCGGCTTCAAAATCCAACTTGACCACCTTACTCGCAGCTCTTGCTTCAGCCAGATGAATAGTCTGGATTCCCAGCGGGGAAGCAAAGGCAGCTATTCCCTCCCCATAGCTATTTCTTATGATTCCACCGCAACCTGAAGGGCCTGGGTTACCCTTAGAAGCCCCATCAAAGTTAGCTTTTGACCAACCATCTGGGGGGAGAAGCCAGCTAGCATCCTGCCTTTTGAGGTTCCTGTCTTTTTCTTTAGCTATCTTTCTGTCCCCTTCTTCTTCTTCTTCCTCCTTTAGCACTTGGAGATTTTCCTTTATATTCTTCGAGACCTTC
Organism: Cupressus sempervirens; assembly: GCA_028749045.1. Lineage (NCBI taxonomy): Eukaryota > Viridiplantae > Streptophyta > Pinopsida > Cupressales > Cupressaceae > Cupressus > Cupressus sempervirens. The sequence goes on from CM053790.1 coordinate 533,719,997, forward strand.
CTACCAAGGATTATAGCCGGCTCCTCTCTGTCTCTAAATATTCTATTATTCCTTTCCTTCCAAATTCCTCAGCAAAAATGGGGTAAAATCTAGTTCGAGTGATCCTGCCGACCAGCAATCTTACAAAGACCTTTCCACTGATGGAAAAAATCCATGAGATTATCCGGTTTGCACCAGAGGGTTTCATTCTCATGTGTGATGACATTCCACACCTCCCTGGCATAGTCACATAAGATGAAAATGTGATTTTCGGTCTCAGCCTGATTCTTACACAAGGGACATCTACTGGGCATAACATGTCCTCGCTTCATGAGATTGTCATGAGTAAGGATTTTGTTCTGAAGAGCCAGCCAGTAAAAAATGTTGATCTTTGGAGTGAGACCTGGAATCTAAGCCTCCGCCCAAGGGGCCTTCTCTTTTAAGCTCCAAAGGGAATTATAGCCTGAGGCAACAGAGTATCTTCCATTGGGATTATACCTCCAGACCAGCTCATCCCCCAAATTGATAGGAATCATGGAATTGAGCATAAGCATTATAGGAGTCAAGTCCTCAGAGATGAGGGATAGGTCACTCCATTCCTGGCCATTCCAATAATCACAAACTTTGGACCCAATTTGATCAGTACAAGCTTGCATCCATCTCTCAAAAATAGGGTTATTGGTAAGTGGATCTTGGGAAAGCCATCTATCTGACCAGAACTGGATGTCCTTCCCATTTCCCAATTTCCATGATATCCTGGCCTTAGTCAGGTCCCTGGCTTTCATGATCCCATTCCAAATGTTCGATCCTTTTGGGATATCTTCATTAAAAAGGGTGAAAAGAAGAGTGGGTCTTCTAAGGCACTTGTTTACCAGGGTGTCCCTCCATTCACCGGTGCTACTGAAGATCCGCCATATTTGTTTAGCTAGGAGAGCCTTATTGAGGTGGGTGATCTTTCTAATGCCCAGACCTCCGTACCTCTTAGGGAGGCAAACCTTCTCCCAAGCAACAAGAGGGTATCTTTTCTTCCCTTCATTACCATTCCAAAGGAAGTCTCTCTGGATTTTCTCCATTCTTTCAGCTATTTTCCCTGAAATTCCAAAGAGGCTCAAGGCGTAGATTGGCAGATTTTGAAGAGAAGATTTGACTAAGAGGCATTTCCCCGCTTGACTAAGAGAGACCCCTTTCCAACCAGCCATCTTCCTATTGAATCTGTCCAAAATACCATTCCAAAAAGACTCCGGGGGTGAGGATCCCAAAGGGAGACCAAGATAGGTAGAGGGGAAAGAGCCTACCCCACAACCCAGAATCCTGGCAATTTTTCTTTGTCTAAACTCAGAGGTGTTGATGAAAAAGAGCGAGCTTTTGTTCCAATTAATCAGCTGACCTGTCCCACTGGAGTAAGTATCAAGAATCTTCTTCAGGGCTCTGGCCTCTTTGACAGAAGCTTCCCCCCCCAAGATAGTATCGTCAACAAATTGCTGATGAGTGAAGGGAACGCAATTAGAGGAGGGAAGGATCCCTTTGATACAAGCCTCACACTTTCTACAGTCTATAATCCTTCCTAAGCATTCAGCTAAAATGATGAACAAAATGGGCGAAAGGGGGTCTCCTTGTCTGAGGCCTCTAGAAGGTTTGAAAAAATTAGAAGGGACTCCATTAACCAGAACAGCCAAGGAGGAGGTGGACACCAATTGAGAGATAATTTTACAAACTTTACTGTCAAAGCCAAAAGTTGAGAGGACCTTCCCAAGGAGAGACCAGTCCACCCTATCATAAGCTTTAGAAAGATCTAGTTTGAGAAACATACCTTCCCGTTTGGATGCCTCAAGAGAGTGGATGACTTCATGCACCATCTGGACAGAATCCAAAATTTGTCTCCCTGGAACAAAACCTGATTGATGCTGCGAGATTATCATGGGCAAGATCTTGAGCATTCTTAAAGTGAGAACTTTAGAGATGATCTTGTAGAGTGAGTTGCACAGACTAATAGGTCTAAAGTTGTCCAACAAGTCCGCCCCAGGGGATTTAGGAATGAGAACCACAAAAGTCGAGTTTAGCTCCTTGAGAATAGATTTGGCTCCAAAGAATTCTTGGACAGCCTGAACAACCTCTCCCATGATCACCGGCCAGAACCTTTGGAAGAAAAAAGTGGGAAAACCGTCTGGGCCTGGAGCCTTGTCAGCAGGCAGAGAAAAGAGAGCCTCTCTAACTTACGAAGCATTAGGAATAGCACAGAGCTGTTTATTATGGATAGGTTGAATGAGCTAAGGGATACAGTGTAACAAATCCTCCTGGTCTGAATTGGAAAGCATCAGGTCCTTAGAGAGAAGGCTAGAGAAAAAGGAAACAACTTCATCCGAGATGGCAGATTCTTCAGTTAACAGCTCCTGCCCCTTTCTGATACCATAGATCCTGTTACTAGCACGGTGCTTGAGGGTGGTTAGGTGAAAAAACTTAGTGTTCCGATCTCCTTCCTTTAGCCAGGTGATCCTCGATCTTTGCCTCCAAAATTTTTCTTCCTTATTAATAATGTTATGAATTTCAGACAGGGTCTTGAGCTCCGAAACCCTGTTGGTCTCAGTGTAACCTTCCTTCTGAATGCAATCTTGGATAATAGTTAGATTATCAAATAACTCTTTCTTTTCATGGAAGATATGACCAAAATCAGACTTGTTCCAAATTTTAATCATCCTCTTCACATTGCTAAGTTTTCTGGTGACTCTGAACATGGCTGAGCCCTCCACCTCTATCCCCCACCATTTGTTGATATTATCCAGGAGGTCAGGGTGAGAGGTCCACATTTTCTCAAACCTGAAAGGATGGTATCTCCTGTGTACCAGAGGGGAAACTAAAAGAGAAATGGAAGAGTGGTCCGAACCAATTCTGGGAAGCAGAGATAGTCTGCAGCTGAAGGATTGAAGCCAGTCCGAAGATATAAGAGCTCTATCCAGCCTAACCTGAATGCAATCATGGCCTTTTCTCTTGTTTGACCAGGTAAAGGATCCGCCCTTAAGCTCTACGTCCATAAGGGCCAGATTATTTATGAAGTTAGAAAGATCCTATTTACTTTCCCAATCCGGGGGCATACCTCCCTTTTTCTCTTTATCTTCTAGCGGTGTGTTAAAGTCTCCCATGATTATACCTTTCTTAATGTCACAATCTTGCACCATATTACCAACTTTGGTCCAGAAGTTTTTTCTATCTCTCTTATTATTGGGGGCGTAAATATTCACTAAAAACCAAGAATCATTGGTGTGCAAATGTTGAACTCTGCAGAAAAGAATGTTATCTTCATCATACTTAGCTACTATATTGAAATACTTATCATTGAAAAGTAACAGCAGTCCTCCAGACGCTCCTTCAGAGTTAGAGGCTATGCCCTTCATGCTATTGTTGAACTTAATATTTTCCATCCTTTCCTTCTTCATTTTAGTTTCCTGGATTAGAAACACATCAGGCCTTTGGTCCCTTATCATATTTCTAATAACTTCTCGCTTGTGGATTCCATTGAGTCCATGAATATTCCAAGATAAGATCTTCATGATTTAACTACTGAACATGCTTCCTGGATGGTGCGCTGCGTACCATCCTTAATGTTTCTTCTGGCTTCCTCTTTCCTGATTTCATTCTTGTTTTTCCTTCCCACTAGGTTAGATTTGTGGCTGAGATCAGCCTTGGCCATGCTTCTAGTAGAAGGGGGAGATGTCGGAGAAGGGTCCCTGTTATTCTTCTTCTTTCTACTCCTGACTTCTGTCCAGGGATTCTCTTCTCCCTCTAGTCCTTTGTCCAGCCAAGCATCAATTCTCGCCAAATCTTCCATTGTCGATGCAGCCAGCCTCTCTATGATTCTGTTTACTATTGAAGGGGGGGGACAACACACTGGGTTAGGGTCCTGGGACATGGGTTCCCCCTCCTTCAGTTCTTCCATGGAGTTCAGGACAAAGGATAGTTTCAAGTCATCCTCCTGAGAATCCAAAGGGGGAAGAGTCATATTTTCACCTGTCTCCTCAGATTTCTTCTCAGATTCCTTCGCATTGGGGAGAGGTGTTGAATCGTCTTTCACTCCTTTCTCTTCTCCTCCTCCTACGTTTCTAGTCGCCCGAGGAGGCCCTGATTCCTCTTGGGGCACATTAGGAGTAGTATTTGTTTTTCCTTCTGCCTCTCCATTTGCCTTGACTTGCGATGCTTTTTTCCTCCATTCTTTTTTGGGATCTAGAGAATCTTTTATCCCCCCTTGTGGATGAGCCTTTCCCACCGTACTCTTCCCTTTGAAAAGTGGGCATGATCCAGCCTTGTGGCTAGCCTTCTTACAATGGAAACAAGCAAAAGGCACACTTTCATAGTCAATCTTTTGAGATCTGTTTCCCAGACGAGATTGTAGTTCTAAAACTTGAGGCATGTCCTGGCCTTCGATGACTCCTACACAAATTCTTGCGTAGTTCAATCTTTTCTTAGCTGCTATGATAGGGTCAATGGAGAGGAGCTCTCCAAAGGTCCTGGCTATGCCATCAAAGACATCCTCATGCCAATATTCCAAAGGAAGTTCCGGAAGTCTTAACCAAACTGGAACCTGAGATTGGAAATCATTGTTCAAATCCAAGTTGGATGTCCATTTTTGCAATATTAGGTTGGATCTGCCCAAAGACCAGTTTCCAGCACATAGTATATGAGAAAAATCTTCTGAGCAAGAGAACTCGAAAGACATGAATCCTTTGGCCATAGCAGCCACTTCTACATGCCCTTTAAGGTCCCATTTTCTCCTGGTAAATGTCCTCACTACATCAATATTAGGTCTTGGCCCTACAAATTTTCCTACCAGAGTGTTCGCCATGCTTAGGATATTGTGGTCAATAATTTCCCTAGGGATTTCCAAAGCAAAAATACCTTTCTCCTTATCAAATTTGTCAATGACATTTGGGAAAGATGATTTACTTGATGGTTTTATCCCGAATAGATTCGACCAGCGTCCCCATGCCCCAGACGGCCCACTGCCCACATGGGGAGGAGGGGGAATCTTCTCACCTGGATGGGGCATCATAACCCGTGGGTCCCCATCCTTTGAGGCATCCTCATCTTTCCCCTCCGTTTCCTGCCCTGCGCTTGCTGCATGCCTTGCTGCATGCCCTCCTGCAGACGTGCTCTCCTGTCTCCCGCCTTTCTCCAGATTCAAAACAACGTGATTCGAATTGCAATTCCCGCCCGCTCCATCCCTCTCTCTCACCGTGCCCATGTCGTTGATAATATTTTACTATTATACTATTGAACTGGATATGTCTTTGGCATTGTTGTCAAAGAGGGAGAAAGAGAAAAAATTGATCAACATCATTCAATGGATAAAGCTTTGATAAAAAATATTTAGTTAGACAAGAAGGAGAAGTTGAATAAGAAATTGGTCAATAGTTGAGGGAGAAGATGAAGAAGCTAATCAAAAGAGAAAATAGAAAAAGATGAGCAATGCATATAGAAAGAGAGAATGAAAGAATGATAGAAAGGAAATAAAAAAGGATACAATAGCTAAGAAGGAGAAATAAAAGTAAAGCAATCAGGAGAGTAGATCAAGAAAAGGAGATGTGAAAATTGATGGTAACACAATTACTTTTTTGCATTTGGCTTACAGTTCTAACCTAGTTAGCACTTTGATAACATGATTGAATAGTTTGGACTGATGGTTGATCAGTTTGGTTTGCCATCAATGCCAAAGAGGGAAATTGTTGCAAAGAAGGAATTTGGTTGATAAAGAATGTTTTCAATCATTTTTTTCTCATTGATGTCAAACTTGCTATTTGTAGGAATGAAAATTTCTTATAAGATCCAAGCACTATCACTTAGTTGATTGCTGAAGAGGATTTAATCAACAAGATGTAACAAAAGCACCTAAGGGAAAGGTTGAGTTATGATGTTGTAATGAAGTGAAAAGATCAACTAAGACAATGGTTAAATGGTGTATTAATAACATACTCAAAGATATAAGGGTTGGCTACACTTAGAAACATTGGAGGAATAAGTTGGAACAAGGTTGACTACAAAGCTTCAACTAAGTTCATCAGTGAGTGCTGAGTAAGCTAGTTCAAGGTGAGAAATTTTTTAGTTGGAGCCAAGTAAATGTAAAATCTAGTGTGTGCCAAGTGAAGTTCAAGTGCCGAGTGATATAGAAGGAGCCAAGTAAACATAAAATCTTAGTGAATGTTGAATGAATTCACAGTAGGTGCCGAGCATTAGTAAAACATAGTTGATGTTGAGTAACATAGTGTGTGTCAAGCACTAGTTGAAGGATAAAGATGATGAGCTGGTGGCACAAAATTATATGTAAACCATTTTTGAGAGAATTCAAAAGGATTATTCAAGAAGTTTCTAGAAGGAACAAATATGGGTTAGATTGAATGAATCCTACCTAATCCATACAAACTAAAATTAAAGGATGGAAGGATCGAGTGAGAAAAGTCAATTCCAAACTTATATTTAAGAAGTTGTAGGCCAAGAAGTTAGAGTTATTGAATTGCCAAATTGTGAAGTGGCTGAAGGGTGTCAAAGTAGAAGGCATTTATGAGAAGGAAGAATAGAACACAAAGACTTTGCTTCAATGAGTGGTCAGGAAGAGATGATTGTAGTGGTAGATTGAGCATGGAGACTCAAGGAGACAAAGCTTGAGAGGAGAACAAGTTGTTAGAGCTACAATGATTGAAGGCTAGGTAATGTTATGAGCTGAAGAAGTGATTTGAGATCTACAAGATAAGTTGTATACTACATTGAGGTCATAACCCCTTATTATTACTCTCTAGAAATTGTATCAATTAGGGTAAAGGAAAATCCTATGGACTTAGGTTGGTTTAATAGCCATTTGTAAATCCTTTAACAAGGTGGTATTCCAAGTGAATGTTCTAAAGTCCTCTAACTAGGCCCACTTCTAATAGGGTGGTTAAATCCTTTAACTAGGTCACATTTAATAGTGTGTTGTAAGCCTTTAATAGGGTAGGCCTTTCATAGGCATCACTTCAAGAGAGTGATAATTGAGTAGCATGTTAATGGTGGTTTTTCCCAAATTGGGTTTCCACATAAATCACTGTGTTATGTGTTGATCTTTTTATGTGTTATGCTTGCATGTTGATTTATAGTAACTTGCTAAATATGAAAGTTAAGGCTTGGATGAATGAATAAGTTTAACGTACACACTTTACTTGATTAAAAAGTTTGAATTGGATTTTTGGACCTTGAATAACTGATTCACCCCCCCCTCTTAGTTATTCTAAAGCATTTCTAACAAATTAGATGATATTAAATATAGTTATCTTAATTAAAGTAATCACAACTTATGATAATGTATATGTGGAACTACAACCATTTCAATGAGGTACACAACAACCTATATATGTCATCAACATTCTTCATACCTTACTAGTGATAGAAACAAAAAACCTTGCATTAAATTTTAGAACCAAGTTAAGTGACTTTATGTCCAAGAGGTATAGTACTAAAAGGAGAAGACAACTCATCTCCTTTGATGTTGGTAGCCTACAGTAAAAAAATCAGATTCTTTAAATCAATATTTTGGAACTTATAAAATTTTCATGATTTTTCATTAAAAAATTCTTTTAGAAGCAAACAAAGGCATTGTTTGATGTTTTTTTGTAGGTTGGAGATGTTGTTAGTAGGTTGCATTAAATAATTTAGATCTAAACAAAGCTTCAAGGGTTAAGTTTTTAAATCTTAAAATTTAACTTACATTTCATTTTGGGCACTAAAAAAAATAATGCATGGTATCACATACATGCAATCTTGAATGATTAAGAAAATAAACCAAATAATTAATTTTTTGATTTGGGTTTAAATTGAAGTCACACAATCTTGAATGCATAAAGTTTCAAAGATCATTGCAAATTGCACACTTAAATTTGAGCTTTAAATTGAATGCACAATTCTTGAATGACTGAGGTTAACATGCTCTTATTCCCTTATCTCTTCAGCTTTCACAAATCAATTTATTAAGTTGACCCATTCGAACAATTTAATTAGTTGACAATCAAGTTAATAGGCTGACCATGTGCATTTTCAAGTTGAAAAAATGAAAATTGCATCTTAATCATATGTGCCTTCTTTCATTGATAGCCAACTTAAAATATTCAATTTCAAAAGAACAAAATTTTTGGTGTGTTTCTAGGAGTGTTTCTACTAAAAGACTTATGTGGGCTCATTTGACTTCATTCATATTAGAATATAGTTAATTAAGCATTGTTTGTACTAAAATATTGTTAGTAAGATCATCTACAAAAACCCCAAGAGCACTTCTAGAGAGGCCTATCATTGGCAAGCATCACGACATCAGAGAATGACCTCACACTTGTAAACTTCCTAACCCATATAGAAACAAGGAACTAATTTTTTTTTCACTTTATATCCATGCAAGTTTTGGTGATGCATTTTTGATGGTAGTCCGGGATAGGAAAACTTCTCTATGATTTTAGCATGTCTAGAATAGACACTTAAGTGGGTCATGTGTGTAACAACCGTTTGAGAGGACTCCTATTGGAGATATAGATGGAGTAACTGAGAGGGAGGAGGGTGAATTAGTTAATACAAAAAAAAACTCACAAATCCCTTAGATGACTTAAATAACTAGTTACTATTTTCACTTGGTAGCCGCATAGAAAAATGTTGTAACTCGGTAGATGAACTTATTATTGATCTTTAAGCATTCACAATTATTAACATGCATGCAAAAGGAAATAACATAAACACAAAAGACACTAGATTTAATGTGGAAACCCAATATGGGAAAAACCACCAAGTAACAAGCTACCAATTTTCACTCTTCTAAAGTGAGCCCTGGTAGGAGCCAACCTTGTTAAAGGTTACAAACAAACTGTTAGGTGTGACCTTGTTAGAAGATTTAATTACACTACTAGGAGTGGCCTTGCTAGAGGACTTTAGAACAATTCAGTAGAACTATCCACCTTGTTAGAGGATTTAAAAAAATGGCTGCTAAACCAACTCTGTTAAGAGATTTAGAATTCACTACTACAATTGTGAGAAAGTAAAAATGAGTGACTTGAATGAGATGCAATTGATCTTTTGCTGATACAAATCTTTGTTCTACTTCAATATATGCTTGCTAATTGAATACACCTTTGCTTCTCCTCAAGGATATCTGACCCTTCTTCAAAATTCACTCACACTTCCTCTTCACACAATCAACTCACTTGCATACTCACTCATTCATACATCCATTCATACTTTAGAATTCACAACTTGACCTTTTATTTATACATTACAAACTATCAAGTTGGCTCATTTACAAGTTACATTTACCAATAAAAAATACATTAGTCAGCTACAAGCATTACATGAAACAATTAAATTTTATTCCCAAAACAATGAAATCCTTCATTGGCCGACCCTGCTTGGTAAACACTGCTCCAAAAATGATTTTCGGTGTTAACCAAGTGAAGCTCAGTAAACACTGTGAGCTCTACAAAATCCTTTGGAGACTGAGTGAACTCGATAAGAACTAATTTTTATATTCTTACCTTGTGAGCTCGGTAGAAACTAACTTTTTCCATAAAATCCTTCAACGCCTGAGTGAGCTCGGTAGAAGCTGTCTTCATAGTGTAACTTCTAGAAATATTTGGTAGACTCTGTAAAATGCTTTATTGACCATATGAGCTTGATAGATTTTTTCTTTTTCTTTTCTAACCAACTGAGCTCAGTAGATTCTATTTGATAACTGATATGACTTTTGTGTAACATCAAAGACAACACACAATTGAACAATTGTATCCAACAATCTCCCTCTTTTGCATTGATGGCAACACAAGATTTCATAGCAAAATGAAATTTGAGAACAAGTCTTTTTCTAACAAAATGTTTCTCCCTCTTATATTTCATTCCACAAACTTCTCAAATTGAGTAATCTCCCTATGTGAAGGAATTACATAACTTCTTTTCAAACATCAAACTCTTTAGAAACAAATTCAACTTTTAAAAAGATATGACAGTATACTCTCCCTCTTTGACAACACATGCCAAAGGCAACACAAACCAAATGAAGAACAATGTACCTTATGTACTAATTCATATGCAATGTTCTCATGATTATTCTACATCTACTAAAAGATCTTTAATTTGATACATGTTGATGCATCACTAAAACTTCATTTTAGTGAGCTTTAGGTAGGGGACTGACCCCTAACTTACCTCTTAGATACAAGAATGCATCCTTAGGTAAAGGCTTGGCAAATATGTTAGCAATTTATTCTTTCGTATGAACATATTCCAATCTGATATCTTTATCCTACACCAATTCTCTAATAAAGTGATATTTTATTGTAATGTGCTTGGTTTTTTAGTGCATCACTGGATTTTTAGATATGTTGATTGCACTTGTATTGTCACAAAACATAACAACATATTCTTTGATTTCCTCCATGCCTTCCAATAATTGGTTGAAACAAACAATATTAGAATAGTTTATTGCTGCTACAACATACTTTGCTTTTGCTGCAGATTGGGATGTACAATTTTTCTTTTTACTTGTCCAAGAAACCAACCTCTTTCCAAGAAAGAAAGCTTCTCCACTTGTACTCTTTCTATCATCAATGTTTTCTGCCCAATCTGCATCAGTAAACACATTCAAATCTAGATTACCTCCAAATTTGTACCATAATCCATAATCTCCAGTTCCTTTCAAGTATCTCATGATCCTTTTGATTGAGATCATGTGATTTTCTCTTAGTTTTGTTAAAAATATTGCTACAATACCAATTGCAAGGGCAATAGTTGGCCTTGTATGAACTACATACTACAAATTTCCAGTCATAGATTTATACAATGTCTGATCTACCTCCTTTCATTCATCATCCTTGGTAAGCTTTCGAACAGTGAATATAGTAGTTCTAACTGGTTTACAATCTTCCATACCAAATTTTTTTAGTATCTCCTTGATGTATTTAGACTGAGTAATGTAGATGCCATTCTTACTCTATTGAATTTGAAGACCAACAAAGAATTTGATCTCACCAAACATATACATCCCAAATTCCTTGTACATTTTCTCTGAAAATTATTTGCAAAGATCATCATTTCCTGTAAAAAAAGTATCATCCACAAATATCTCTACCAAAACAATCTTGTTATCTATTGCTTCCTTGATATACAAGCTAATATTATCATTAGTTCTCTAAAAACCAATCTAAATAAGATAGTTATGCAATCTTTCATACCATGCTCTAGGGGCTTGTTTTAGACCATACAATGCTTTGTGTAATTTGCAGACCATGTCCTTCTTGTTTGGATCAACAAAACCTTTAGGTTGTTCAATGTAGACGTCTTCATCCAGTATACCATTGAGAAATGATGACTTGACATCCATCTGATATACTTTAAATCCTTTGTATGCAACATATGCAAGTAGGGTCCTGACACCTTCTAATCTTGCAATAGGAGAAAAATTCTCTCCATAGTCTATTCCTTCTTCTTGAGAGTATCCTTTGCATACTAGTCTAGCTTTGTTCCTTGACACCTTACCATCTTCATTCAAATTATTTTTGAATACCCACTTAGTTCCAATCACATTTTAATCTTTAGGCCTAGGTACAAGATTCCATGTTTTGTTCTTCTCTATCTACTCTATCTCTTCATTCATAGCCTCAATCCAACTTTCATTTTCTAATGCATCTTTAACACTTCTAGGTTCAAAATCAGCAAGTAAACAAGTTCCTTTTAGCTTAGTTCTTATCATAGTACCTATAGACTTGTCTCCAATAATCTGATCTAGTGCATGATGTCTCCTGACATACTTAGCTAAAATAGGTTCCTTGCCTTTTTAACAAATTTATCTGTCATCCTCTTGCACTTCAACTTCAGGTTCTAGCTATTCTATCTACTGCTCGGGTCCTTTAGACTCAGTAGGCATTGGCTTGGTAGCATCTGACTATGACTTAGTTTCCTTCAACTTAGTTGGGACTTCATGAAACTTAGTTACTAAAGACTTGGGAGTAGAAGATTCCTGATTAGGAGATGTATCTTGCATTGTATTAGGTTCAATGAAAACAAATCTCCTAGATAATTTTTTGGTTTATTTTTGCATTTTTCTTTAGTCCTTTCTACAAACTTATCAACTTTCACTTGTGCACTTTCTATGACTTTGTGAATAGACAAATTCAAACATCTATATGCTTTAGTCTTACAAGAATATCCCAAAAATATTCCTTTGGCACCTTTCACATCAAATTTACCTTTTGTAAATTCTTTCAAAATGTAAGATTTTCTTCCAAATACTTTTAGGTAACTTACATTGGGTTTATAGCCATATCATAACTCATAAGGGGTTTTGAATGAGTCCTTCTTCAGCTATACTTAGTTCAAGGTATGAACTATAGTTTTGATAGTTTCCTTCCAATATTTGATAGCAATGTTCTTTTCAATCATTAAAGTTCTTTCATAGCCCATGATAGATCTGTTCCTCCTTTTAGCTATTCGATTTTGCTTCGGAGTACTAGGGGTTGATACTTGTCTTTTGATTCCCTTTTCAATGCAAAAGTTATTGAACTCATGGGAGATGAATTCACCACCTATATCTGACCTCAAACATTTTAGTCTTTTTCCTATTTCCTTTTCTACTCTAGCCAAATACCACTTGAACTTTTCAAAAGCTTCTATTTTCTCTCTCAAGTACATAATAGTCATCATTCTAGAGTAATCATCAACAAAAAGAATGAAGAACTTTTCTCCAGTATAGCTTTCAATTCCAATAGGTCCACACAAATTAGTATGCACAATTTCAAAAACTTCTTTAGACTAATAGTTCTTGCTTTTAAAACTAGTTTTTTCCCATCTTACCAATTTGACAATTGTTGCATAGACCAACATCATGTTTCTTTATACTAGGAATGCCTCTAACTTTCCTGAATTTTCTTATTTTCACAGATTATCAAAGTTCACATGACACAACCTTCTATGCCATAGCCAACTTTCTTCAACCTGAGCAATAAAACATGAACATTCACCAAGTTCAAGATAGAACAAGTTACCTTTTATTTATATGCCTGATCCAATCAACTTTCTTTTGTCATCTAGTAGTCTTTCTTTTCCATGCATGAATTTCACTTTGAATCCATTATTGAGTAGTTGTGCTACACTCAAAAATATTTATTTTAGACCTTCAACTCAATAGGCATTATCACATACAAGCTCTTCGGTTAGTGAAATTCTTCCTTTTCCTTTTATCCAACAAGGTTCATTATTACGAAACCTCACACTACCACCATCATAGTCTTCAAAATGTTCAAATTTAGTTTTATCACTAGTCATATGATGAGAGCAATGACGATCTATGATCCATGTATCATTTTTTCTCATATGAGAGATAAGTGCCATTTTATCTTCCTCATCATTATCAAATTCATCTTTCATAGCAATGTAAACAATTTCATCTTCTTCTTCATCAGAATCATTAGAATCTTTAGCCATGAAACATGTTTTCTTACCTTTGTCCTTGAGTGATTTGAAATCTTTCTTGCCATTGCATTTGTGACCTTTCTTCTCATCCTTATTTTTCTTGTTTGGGCACCTAGCAACAATATGACCAATTTCCTCACATGAAAAATAAATTATAGGAATCTTACCTTTGTATTTCCCTCTACCTCTAGAATATTTCCTTACAAGAAGAGCTTCAACCACCTCAAGATCACTGTCTAAACTCTATTATGATTCTTCTTCACTTTCTGACTGAGAATCTTTTATCTTCTTGCCTTTCTCTTTGAGTGAAAGCTTGGCTTCAAATGCTGATTCAATGTTCTTGGAAGCTGGAACTAGTTATCTAGCTCAAATGTAGTCAATCTTCCTACTATGGCTTCTAAATTTATCTTATGATTTGCTTCACATCTTCTTCCTTGAATTGCATAAATTGGAAGTAATGTTCTAAGAACTTTACTTACAACTATTTCCTCCTTAATATCTCTTCCAGAAGCCTTTATAGCACTGAAAAATACTTTGACTCTTTCAACATATTTGGCAATGTTTTCATCCTCTCTCATCCTCATTTGATCAAATTGTCCTCTTAGAATTTTTTCTTTGGCTCTTTTCACATTATCATTACCTTCATAGATTTCTCTCAGCTTTTTCCACATTTCAAAGGCAATTTTGTAGTCCTTAACATCATCAAATTCTTCATAGCTTAGGGCAAATGCAATATCTATCATCATGTTGTTATGAGTCTTTTTCTCAGCAATGTCATTAGCAAATAATGTACCAGAAGGAGTTATATACGCTTCATCAAGATATTTCAATCATGTATCTCTAATGGAAGCTAGATGGGGTCTCATGAGACCTTGCCATGCTAAAAACTTATCCTTGTCAAGCCTTGGAATTTCCCTCTTGTAAGACATCTTGATCTTTGGCTTAGATCTTTGAAATTCTTCTTGTAAGCACCAAAATCTCTAATACCAATTGTTGGAAATATAGATGGAGTAACTAGGGTGGGGGGGGAATCAATTACTACAAAAATAAATCTACAAATCCCTTAGATGTCTTAAATAACTAGTTACTATTGTCACTTGGTAGCCACATAGAAAAATATTGTAACTCAGTAGATGAACTTATTATTGATCTTTAAGCATTCACAATTATTAACATGCATGCAAAAGGAAATAACATGAACACAAGAGACACTAGATTTAATATGGAAACCCAATATGGGAAAAGCCACCAGGTAAATAGCTACCAATTTTCACTCTTTTGAAGTGAGTCCTATTAGGAGCCAGCCCTATTAAAGGTTACAAACACATTGTTAGGTGTGACCTTGTTAGATGATTTAATCACTCTGCTAGGAGTGGCCTTGCTAGAGGACTTTAGAACAATTCAATATAACTATCCACCTTGTTAGAGGATTTACAAAAATGGTTGCTAAACCAACTCTATTAAGAGATTTAGAATTCACTACTACAATTGTGAGAAAGTAAAAATAAGTGACCTAAATGAGATGCAACTGATCTTTTGATGATATAGATCTTTGTTCTGCTTCAATAGATCCTTACTGATCGAATACACCTTTGCTACTCCTCAAGGATATCTAATCCTTCTTAAAAAATTTCTCACACTTCATCTTCACACAATTAACTCACTTGCATTCTTGCTCACTCATACATCTATTCATACTTTAGAATTCACAACTTGACCTTTTATTTATACATTACAATTTGTCAAGTCAGCTCATTTACAAGTTACATTTACCAATAAACAATACATCAGTCGGCTACAAGCATTACATGAAACAATTAAACCTTATTCCCAAAATAATGAAATCCTTCATTGGCTGACCCTTCTTGGTAAACACTGCTCCAAAAATGATTTCCAGTGTTAACCAAGTGAAGCTCGATAAACATTGAAAACTCTACAAAATCCTTTGGAGATTGAGTGAACTCACTAAGAACTGGTTTTTCTTTTCTTACCTTGTGAGCTCGTTAGGAACTAACTTTTTCCATAAAATCCTTTAGCACCGAAGTGAGCTTGGTAGAAGCTGTCTTCATAGTGTAACTTCCAAAAATGCTCTATAGACTCTGTAAGTCACTTTGCTGACCATCTAATCTTGGTAGACTCTATCTTTTTCTTTTTTGACCAACTCACCTCCGTAGATTTTGTCTGATAACTGATATGACATTTGTGTAACATCAAAAACAACATACAATTGAACAATTGTATCCAATAGACTCCATGGATCTAATAATGAATGAACTTAGTAGCTACATTTTTAGCTTTATTATAAAAAGCCAATTTGACCTTAGGGATAATACATTCTTGAAGTTCTTGCATTATGATAAGACCTTGTGGAAATATTTGTTGAACATGCACAATTTTCTTGATCCTGATTTCCATAGATGCTTTTCTGGAAAAGACCATGTACTTATCTCTCTCAAAGTTGGTATGCCCTTTAAGATACTATTTATTCACATATCTTATTTATTGTTAAGAAATCTATGTTTGGTTACCGATAGGTTTTTATCCATCCCATTCATAACAACCCTAGGATTTGTTCTAGAGAAACTAGTTATTCAACTAAAGCTAAGGTATACTTGCTACATTCACTACCCAATCTGAAAGTTGTTATACCAATAAAATCTAAAAAGTTGAGTCCTCATGTTCAAATGATCAAAACCAAAGTTCAAAAAGGTTAAGCTTAATCCATCCTAAGTATACAAAGAAATTTATGCAAAACACAAGAATATAGCATCCAATCAAAGAATTTCCTGATTAGACCGAATTGAGAGAGAGGGCATTTAAAGCACATTACCAGTAGAGTGGGAGTGCAAAATTGAAAGAATGAGATCCCACCTTGGAGTTAATTATTCCCTTATGAAGATCACCACTTATGACTATTATGATTAGGTCCAACTTCTTCCTCACACAATTGGCACTTTGTTTACTCTAGATTCCTTTCTTAGATCCATCATATAGCTTATCCTCTTTAGTATTGTTAGTTTTATCATCCCTTAGAAGCACATACAGAATCTATGCCTAGTTACATCTTGATCCACATCCTTTGTCACATCATATCTTTGGTATCATCATCCTAGTGTCCACATATCTTATATCTCGCATCCACATAGCACTATGACTATCCCTTGGCTACACTTGTCCAAGGTAGTTTATCTTTTCATTTGTGTCCCTCATTAGCTTGATCAAAAGTTTGGGCTCCACACTTGATTATCTACCATCATCCTATATCTCCCACATAGATCACATTCTATCCACCTTTGACATCTTAGTAAAAGGACGAAAAAAAAATTGGTCCATATCCTCTTGGCACAAGAACTAGCACACATCTCAATCCTAAGAAAAAAAAAAACATGTAGGACCCAACATCTCAAGATCCAAAACCCAACACCAAAAATATCATGACTTCAAAACACATAGATTATTCCATAGAGGAATTTATGGGTTTTCTTGGGAATGCATCATTGAAAAGAATAATTATATCATGAGGGCATATTTTCAAAGATAAGATTTTAGAGACTTTGACTTTGGGAAAATGCCACCAGCCAACACTATCACACTTCCAACTCCATCCTATTCCAATAATGATGAGATTCTTGTTGATCATGATGCATATGTTGAAAGCCTTGGAAATACTACTCCAAATATTCCTCCAAATTATGTCATTATATCTCCATGGACACCCACCAGTACTCCTTATCCTACCTTTGACAAGGGAAATATTTTTTTTATTCATCCATACCTCCTTCCTATATCACACCCATGTGTCCCCTATATACATCATTCATGTCTTCATCTTCCTTCCCAATTATATCCCAATCTCCACCTTTCCATAATAATGCTACTAGCTACATCCCTAGTTTAAATCCACCATGTTCATATCCTCAACTCAATCAAAGTTATGTAATACATCAACCTAACTCTCCTACTATTTCTAGTCCAATTCTATCCACTCTATGATTCATAAATCCTCCACCTTGTATTAATCTACCATATTCTATTCCATTCTATGTCACTGCAAACGTCTTTTTGCAAACAATGTACAACCCTCAATCCACTTCATCTTTTATAGCACAATCTATCACACCTCCTCCACTAGAAGGAAATATTCCCATCACCGATAACCTAGTGATGCCTCATCGTAGAGGTAGCCAAACCATTCCACCATCACAAAAAAAAAATTTGGGAAACCCTTTATGTGCACTATCTAGCCATTGACATCTAAAACATCCATTTCTAAACCTCCACTCACTCCGCCAAGCCTACAAAATGCCACCCCACCTTTATATAGCTTTCCACCATCTACTTATGCTTATCCTCCACCTCAAAATATAACACCAAAGTCTCCATGAAATTTTACAATGAATCTAATAGAAATTACATCTCCTAAGTTTGATGAGTCATGTCATCTAATTTCATCACATGAAGTTAGCGATAAATCATTTACACCTCTCATACCCATCATTTTTCTTCCATCTCCCCTAGTTATCATCCCTCTTTCATCCACCCTACTTATGGATCCCGTTCCATCTCCTACCATTATTAAAATTCTTCCATTCATTGAATCCCTAGAATTTCTATCCACATCTCCTCCTCCTAACGTTATCTAAACCCCATCTAATGAACCTCATGAGTTGATCCTTCATCCACCCATTCCCATTAAAGAAAATCTCATCATCCCATCAACCCCATCTAAAGATATTGCTCATATGTATCCTATCACACGATCCACTCCCAACTGATCTTGTCAAGATCTTGTCCAAAAGCATGTTGAAATATCCATTGGCATAAGTTACAATCCTATCATTCTACCTACTCCATCTCAAGATCCTCACATCCAACTTATTCCCCCAGATGATCCATTTTTATCATGCACTCTATCTAAAGAGTAGTAAACATCTCCTCCATATCAAGATCATACCCTTTCATTTTCCACTCCACTTCAACATCCTATTGTTTCATTAATCCCTCCAAGTCAAGATCCATTTCCATACACCTATTCAAATAAAGATAATCAAGCTCCATCACACTTACTTCATGATTATGCATCTCCTATAATCCATGTTGATAGATCTATAGAAGAAGTAATAACTATCATACCCAAAACTTCTACTCCTCCACCTACTAATGGACTCACATCTTCTATTCCAAATAATGAATATCATATTAAAAAAAAAAGTTTATCACTACATGTTGGTATCCCTTCTACCCCTTCGCAGTCCTAAGTCCTTCCATCTTCACCCCAAAGTTCTTATCATTCCACATCCATTTTGGGCTCATATCATACTACTTCTTTCCATCCATCCATTTTGGGTCTGACTCCTTCCTCACTTCAATATTTTTTAGGTCCTTGTCCTTCATTCCTTCCATCCATTTTGGGCAATTACATGGATCCACGTCCTCTATTCCAATCCATCACTCCATCCCCTCAAATTCATAAGATAGATCATTAAAGGAACCCATCCATGAATTTCTTCCAACCTTCAACCTCTATCATTCCATCCATAATCTCTCCATTTCCTCCATGCTCTTGTTCCCATACCATGACTAATGGAAGCAAATTAGATGCCAAATTTTAAAAACATAAATCCAAAAATCCAAGTATCAATATTTCCAATCTAAAACACGTGTTCAAGAAGAGAAACATCCAATTGAAAAGAAACAAAAATTTAAAAGGCCATAGAGGCCCAAAATGAAAAATTCAAAAACCATGTGGATACCCAAGATACTCATAAAAGAAATACTTCTTATCCTCCATTGTCAATAATTCTCTTTTGGTCCTTATATTCCTCCTACTCCATTTTCTCCTTAATCTCATTCAACATCATCTTTCCCACTACTTCATTACCCTTCAGGGTTTGTGCCAATAATGATCTTTCCAATTTCGTCATCCATTTATCCACAAGTCTTATGTCTACCCATCCATTATTTGCAAACTCCCATCCACCATTCTACTCATTTAATCTAATCTTTTCCATGCTTCCTTATCCACCCACCCTACCAACATCTATGAGTAAAATTTGAACAATAAAAAAAATTGTCCAATGGTGAAAAATTGGCAAACAAGTGCCTTGGATAAGTACCATGATGAAAACTTGGTAGACAAGCATTAGTTGCAATCCTTCCATCCAACTTCTTTGCAAACCTAGGGCCAAGTTATTCTACCCACCATACCCATCCCATCTTCCTACCATACACACCACATCTTGTCCATTTCACCTCTTCCATCTTCTGGATCTTGAAAAAATAAAATAAAAATAAAAAATAATGGTCACCACCATAAATAAATGCTTTTGGTCTCTTTTTGACACTCATTGTCCCATCATAATATGTATCCACCTATCCTTTATCCACCCATTCTTCCTTTCATATAATCCATCCCCCTCCTTTCCTTTAGCTCCATCTAGTCATCTTAGTTATCTTTTATCTACTTCCCTAATCTTGTTATTTCCCTATCTTCCATCATATCATACCCCTCTTAAGTCCTCCTTATGCATGACATATTATAACTATGGGTATTGTATTCCTTGGAGACCCTATCCTACCCAATGTCATCTATTCATATCTTGAAGATCCTAGAAATCTATAATCATATACCCCATCTAATTCTTCCCCTCTAGCTACCTAAAATTGTACATCAATAAACCCATCCATTCACACCCTTAGTCTTTTTTCTAGCCTTGTTGAAAGCCTTCATTAAGATCCAATCATAATCATTGGGATGCATCTTTCCCAATTCTTTCATTTTTCTAAGGTATATTATTCTCTTATCCACATCACCATATCCACCATTATTCCATCTTGACCTTTTAACTTGATTGGGGTACCATCATACATTTCTTTGCACCACCAACAATCCATCTCATCCAATCTTCTATCCTTATAAATAGCTCTGGTATAGTGTCATCCTTGTAAATATCTTAGTCACTTTCATTCTACATACCATGCCCAATAGTATTCATCAATCATCACTATTCCCCTCTCCAATAATCAATCACCAGTCACCAATCTAGTCCCATTGTACATAAGCTAGTCTCATGTCTGATCAAGTCTTCTAGTTCTTGTTTCTTTGCACTTCAAAAAGTCCTTACACAAGATCCTTTGTCACTAAAGTGTTGTTCTTAGAATTTTTTTATCACTATTGAATATAGGTGTTATGTTCTACTCATAAGCCATTATAAGATACATATTTCCTCTTTCCAAACTTGGGTCTATCAGTATCAAGTCTTACTAATCTCTTTAGAACATAATTACTCTTTGTCGATTTACTCTTTCTTTCGATGTTGGATTTCAATTTTGGTTCTTGACTAAATTTTCTAAGAAACTTGGTAATACCCTCCTCAAGGTTTCCACAATCATTCATATCATGGTGTGTTGCAAATGGGGAAATTAGAGTGCAAAGTCTTGATCAGTCTTTCGTCGGTCCCATCATATGTAGCCCAATCTCATGGCAGTTCATGTTAGCTTAGGTCCTTTAGTTCTCACTACTCCATCCTTTGGAAAGTCCTTATGCAATCCTCTATCACTAATGTGTCATTCTTATAATTTCTAGTCTCTTTTGAGTTTACGTGCTAGGTGCCACCAATAAGTCCTTGTAGGATACATCTTTCCTCTCGCTAGACTTGGGTTTGTCAGTATCAAGTCCTACTGATCTCTGCATCACATAGTTGTTTTTTTTCATTTTACTATTTCTTTTGATGTTGGATTTCAATTTTGGTTCTTGATTATCTTTTCTAAGAAATTTTGTTATCCTCTCCTCAAGGTCACCATGATCATTCATATCATGATGTGTTGTGAATGGGGCAATTAACAAGCAAGATCTTGATCTATCTTTCATTCATTCTTTTTTGCCTGTAAGTTAATCAGTTACAACCCTTGCATACCCAACCATATGATTATTTATGATTACATGGTGCACTTGAGAAATATCACCACTTTTTAGGTTACCTAGTGTCATTTCCACTTGGATTCCCTTTGGGTTTCATTTGTGATGCTTGGGCGATCCTTGCAAGTTTGTTTTGAGTCAGTCCTATGCAAAAATGATGACAAGGCCTTCTTGTTTTTGGTAACCTTGAACATTCTTTGATATTGTTATTTTAAATTAAGTGCTAAACTACATGATGGCTCTCTTTATGGAGAATCCTATGCTCAAGCTATTAGCCTTTATTTTTTGTGCCCCATTATTTCAAAATAGTTCAACAATATGTTTGAATTTTTAAACAACCACATCCTTTTCTTAGGGAGAGAATTTGAAATAAATCATAAGTGAAAGCGTTAAATAACTAGACAAAACCATAGTTTATTGTGTTGTGACTTTTCCTTTTTCTCTAGTTAGGGTTTTGTCCTTTTAACTTCATATGGCTTGTTGTGGTTATGTCTTGATTGTTTCATGTTCATTTTCATGCTAAGTGTTAACCTAGAAATGAGTTATTTCTCTACTATTAGATGGATCCTAGATCAATGCCTCTCATCATAATATAAAAAGTAACAAGTCTTTTAATTAAAGTGACATAACAACATTGTGACACGTGTCCAATGGGACAAAGCAATTGCAGTGGCACTTGAAATCAACTCCACCATAGATATCCTCAAGATCAATAGTCATCACTATGCCATGATAAAAAGTTACAAGGTTTTTATTCTTAGTGACATAGCAACAACACACCATGTGGAATAAGTGGGACTAGTCTAAGTATCAACTAATTAAGCATAGTCACAATAATGTCTAATGTTTGTCATTGATTAGGTTAAAGATCCATCATTATTGTTATGTCATTTTTGTAAAATACATGATGTTTAACCAAAGTGACATAGTGACCATGCAACATATGGAACATGTGGGACACTCAGGTTTGAATTAATATTACTTTATTATAGTCATTAGATCAAAGGTTAATCCATGGTTTTCATTATGTCATTATAGAAAGATGCATGATTTTAAATTATAGTGACATAACAACATGATGACATGTGTCCCAAGCTTTGTAGGCATTACACCAAGGATGCTGCTAAGACGAAAAGTTTACAAATGTCATAATGTGATTGGTTTGAATTCCATGTTAGGATACAAAATGTGAATCAACAAATAAAATAGATCACATCCAGCAATTTTGTGTGGATCAACGACCATTTTTCAAATTTTGATTTGAAACATGCATACCCACTCCCTATAGTGTATTTATAAAAATTGAAGGCTTCTCATGCAAATTGATGTAGAAAATATAATGGAAAATTGATGTCTTATTTTGAAAAGGAATTGTTGTAGAGCCAAAATATAGTGCTAGTAGAAGCCGAGTTCTATACAAAGACTAATCATGAATTACTATAACAAGGAGCTGAAGAAATCAATCCCAATAAGTAATTTTCCTTCTCCTTAGATCATTTTGATAATTGTCTTTTTTTTTTCATAATGCCTCCAAAAAAGAGTTTTTCCAGGAAAAGAGATTATTAGCATTGAAATATCCATGATGATTTCTTAGAGTAATTGAATTAGTCAACCAATGATGCAACACAGATGAGGAAATTGATTCCTATTACTCCAAGGTTGAAAGTGGTTGAGGGTTTATATGATAGAGGAAATTGGACTTGCGATGCGATAGCATCTAAGACTGGGTTGCAACTTTTTAGAAAATAGTTCTTAGAGAGAAGATTATCTTCCCCACATTATAACATTTGGAATTTTGACATTGGAAAATTAGTTGTTCTAGGAGTATTCATGGACTTAGACCTTCTAACTTCAGTAGCCAGGATGTGTGACCCATTACTAGTTCAATGAGGGGGATAAATAGATAATGTCTATTGAAGGTGACACCTGAGGAGATTTGAAAAATATTTGAGATGGACCCTATCTTGCAATATCATGAGACTATTGATTTTCAGGAGTTAGAAAAAGGATACCAAGCTCCAAAAATACAAATTAGGCAAGGAGCCTTGAGAGGACATCTAGCAACTATTGAAACTTAACATTGGTCACAGCCTCGACCCAAGAGTCCTTCAAGAGAGAATTTTTCAATTCTCATGCCCTAGATATCTATATGTCCTTATGTAGGGTTTTTGGTGAAGATGAACATGATTTTAAGCCTATCAAGTTTATGTATATGATGGTGTGAATTTACTATTTTTGGAGTTAGTATCATTTTTTATTTTCCCTCTTTTCTAGCTAAGGAAATCTATGTTGGATTGATTGGGACTGCAAATGGAAAGATAGAGAAAACCTTTGGGTGGTATTCAATATTGATGCATATGTTCCTTTTCAAAGGAGCCATTTATTTTGGAAAAGAAAATAAATTTAAAAGGGAGTATGAAGGAGAACCTCTGTCTATCTAGCTATAAAGTGTAGACATGTCTTAAGATGTAAATGAGGTCAACTTTGTTAGGTTTGATGGGTATTTTGCATCAAATAAGATGATACTCTTATCTAATGATAACCCAAGAATTCCTAAATTTCTCTTGGATTTTATTAGACCTATGGATTCCCCAAATGAATTAAAAGTTTCCCATAATTGGGTAGACATCATCCCATATCCAATTTCTACTATGTTTAAAGTGTATGGATTTCAAGGAGCTCCACATGTGTTACTATACCAAGTACCTCTAAAAGTTGGTTTGGTTGCTCGATATTATGGAAAATAGGAGGCTTAGAGGACTTAAAATTAATGGGTTGATCAAGAGGCTCTATTTTCCCCACATGCACTATTGCTCACCAATTTGTGATCACAAAACAGGGTTGGATTTTCTTGTATAAAATTTCAAACCCTTATAAGATGACTTTCCATGCAAGGTTTGCTGATAATGAAAGATTTTTTGAGATGTTCAAAAAGAGAGAAAAATAAAAAGCTTATGAACATGATTTCTATTATCCTAAAGATGTCATAAGGAACGAGTTTTCTTTACAAGAGAAAGAAGTGAAAAAATAAAAATGGAGAATTTATTCTAGAGTTTTGGAATTTGTGAATTGTTTTGAGAAAGATTACATTTCATTATCAAATGTTAAAATAATGGAAGATAAGGTAAATAAGATAATTAATTTCTTTGTAGAGATAATGGACACTCTCTATGAGAAGAAGTCTATCCTCATCAAAGCTTACCCTAGTAAATTAAGAGAGATCATGAGAAGGCTACCTTTCACTCCTGCTGTGGGCCCAAGGTAGTATGTCATTTAGAAAAGGTGTGGTTCTAGTGTAACCAAGATGGAAGGACACATTAATAATAAGGGAAAAGAAAAGAAAAAGATATATGTACTTGTTTCCACAACCCAGAAGAGACCTCAGGTTGAGGTAAATCCATCAGAACAAACACCCAACAGGCAAAAAACTACAAAAGAATCCATGACTAAGGGTCCAATTTATAGACCATCACATTCACCCCTTCACTTGGGAGATGAACACCTAAAAATTGATAAAATGGAACAACTTAGAAATTAGGGTGGTATTTTTATTAATTTAGTTGAATTAGAAGAAGAAACATTGAAAGAACCTCCTATAACCAATTTGGAGCTATCTATAGCTAATTTTAAGGGAAAAGAGTTGGATCCTAATGTAGAGAATCTTACAAACTAAAAAATCATCTAAGATCTTGATGATATAATATTAATTTAATCATTGAAATAGTTGAAAAGAGGAAAATACCACTTGTTTGCTTCCTTTAACAAATAACTTCAATACTGTCCCAAGTTTTACAAATTCCAAGAATTGAGTTATTTGACCCACTAAAAGTCAAAACCAATTTTTTTGGAAATAATAAAGTTTTTAGATAACTAAAATAAATATCACCTCACCAAATATTGAGGTCTAATGACCCCATTTTATTTTTCAAACAATTATTGTTTCAGACTACAAATTATGGTCCATATCCCTATCATAGTTTAGAATTAAAACACCAAACTCTACCTAAGGCATCCCATATCTTTATCAAAATAAATACAAATCATACCAAACCAATTACACATGAAAAATTTATTAATATGGAATAATAATATGTAATCCATTTATCTTTATGAATCATAAATAATTTTTCAAGCACAAATCACTGCCTGCAACTCCAATGGAGATCTTTAAAAACTAGTCTCCACTAAAATATGTATAACCTTCATAAATCTGCATAAAACTGACTCAAACCAAAAGGAAATGAAATATAATTTACATATATTTCCAAAAAATATTATTAGAGGTCCTAAGTCTCCAATATGTGTCCATACTACATGCTGCAACATGATTGTATTTAGGGAATCTCAAATCTGCAAATACCCTTTTTCACCAAAATGCTCATAACTTATTCATTTCCTTATAAACTCAAACCAAACCAAAATAATAAGAAGGATTATTCATCATTATATCTATCCATTACTATATTAAATTTTATTTCAGGCTACACAAGGCCATACAAGTCCTAGAAAGAACACTAAAACAAAAACCCCAATCAAAACAACAACAATAGAATGCACAAAAAATGTATCAAAATATTTCCTCTTCTCTAAATTTGATTTTCTTTGACCATATAATGGTAATTATATCCATATAACATTTAGAAACCTTCTAACTATCCCCAAGACCAACCATCTCTATTTTTACATCATTTTTGTAATGTTAGCAACTTTCTCAATGTTGCATTTTACACCTTTTTATGCAACTTTTACATTTTTGACAAAATGACTTCAAAATTTTGTCAAACCTATCTATACATATCCAAATGGAATATTTAAGACATTTTATGATTATTTTACCCTTCCATGGGTCTTTTACACAAATTTGACCATGTAGACCTAAACATGACCTATTTGACAACTTTAGCAATACTGTGCACATGCTTACATTTCTTGTCAACACCTTTGCACATGGACTCAAAAATGAATTAATACATCATATAATTGACTTTAAGTGTCTAAAAATCCTTATATATCTCATAATGAGATCTAGTAGTAGGCGTTCCTACACCATACTACTGGCCTTGAAATTTTTCCAAGTCTCTTGGAAAGGTGTGCCATAATCTACAAAAAAATTATAACAAAAATCTTCATCTTTACCTTCCTTTTCCTTTTACTCTTCATTCCTTTATCACCATCATATTTTCCCTTAAGGAGATAGGACTATCCTCAAAATCATCTTCTCAAATACTCTTGTTAGTGGAGCATTAATGTGTCATGCCCAAATTTTATAGGTAAAAACACAACTAATTTTTTTTAAAAAAATAAAATTTTAAGCTCATTAATCGGTTAGGTTGTCTTTCACCAGTCAAGTTATAGTTTAAGTTTATGGTTAAAGAGATTTAATGAGATACATTAACACATGGTCATACTAGTTGAACTTTTTAGTCCTAACTCGATACCCTTAAAGGACTTGCACAAATTGGATGAGATCAATGCATCACTTACTAGGACACAATGAGGCTAAATTGAACTAGTATCCACATTTGATAATGGTGGTTGTATCAATAGCTCATTAGATTTTGGAAGTACTTTCTAATATGTTTCAATTCACTTTTAGCATTCTATGCTTATCAAAACCATATAGATGAGCCAATAGATAACCTACTGACATGAAATCTTGTATTCAAAATTGATAGCCTAAAGGTAATCTAAAGATTTAGTGACTATTCTTGATGTGTGGTCAAATAACAAGAGGAGAGGAATTGAACCCATATGGATTGGTATCACTATAGGATCCCTTGCATTCTAATAACATTAAGAACTGAATATGGAACACTTTTTACAAAGTTTTGTAATAGATGATATAGTAAAAAAAACACAAGTATGAGTCCTCAAATCATCATCATCATCATCATATATATATATATATATATATATATATATGTGTGTGTGTGTGTGTGTGTGTGTGTGTGTGTGTGTGTGTGTGTGTGTGTGTGTGTGTGTGTGTGTGTGTGTGTGTGTGTGTGTGTGTGTGTGTGTGTACCATATTATACATTACCTAAATATACTAAGTTCATTGATAGGTGATTATATAATACATCATATATAAAATAAATTTCAACATACTTTAAGTGATTATAGAAAATTCCCTAAACCACTAACCAAATACATTACTACAACTATTTCTTACCAACTTCCTTAATTTATCTAATACTAACCCTTTTCTAACTTATTTTTCCTAACACTCTACCTCCATCCTTACCATCCTCCCCTAGACAAGCACCTAAAAAAAAATCTCCTAAGTAATTTAGACCATTCTATTAACTAACAAGTAAACCAATAATTAAAAATCCTACTAACTTGACGCCATTACTAAAATACTAACTAATTTAACAATATTGCTTACTATCTTGACTTCTAACATAGTTTTCATAACCCTATGAATCACATGCTAAGGGTGTGTGAATGATGTGATGGAAAAGGTAAATCCATGTCTTGGGTGGCCCCCTTGTCACCCCTAGGAAGGAGACAAAAAGGGGTTGTTGGGAATCATGTGATCCCCCACTCTTAAACTAATTGACATGGCTATTTTTTTTGTCTTTCTGTAGCAGCTTATCCAACATTGGACTTTGACCTTCCTCCTCCATTACATGAGGATGAAATCTAGGCAAAGGCTATGCTTGAAGGATGAGGCACTTTGGACAAAAAGGTAGGGGTGGGTTGGGGACCATTGACCAAAAGGGGTCCCATCCCATCTTTAATACCTTATGATGATTGTTTTATTTTTTGAACATTTCTCAAGTTGTTATAGTGGTTGATTTCCCTTGCTAGGGAAATGTGTAGTATTTTTTTGTTTAAAAAAAAAAAATATAACTTGACTTATCCTCCCTTCATGTGGCTTCTCAAGGGATTACATAGGAGTTTGTAAGTCAGGGATTTCAAGGAATACTCCCTATGAATATTTTATTGCTCTATAATGGGTGGGAATACTTCTCTTTCTTTTCTCATACAAACTCCAAAAAGTAAATGTGCACCTACAACAAGGTTCCTCTCTATGAATTTGATGCATTTTTCTTCCTTCTTATTCATGATCATGGATTTGGTATTAGCCAAATTTTTATTCTCTATATCTTAGAACTATGTGTGTTGATATTATTCTTTTATCTAATCTAAGGATTTATTGGTGCTTGAAAACTCAAATTTTAACATACTAATCTCATTACACAAGATCAATTATATATATATTTTCCAAGGATGAATAGTCTCATATAAGAAATTTCTTGCTACTTGAAAGCATACCGAAGCATACATATGAACCATTGCAACATGAGGAAGAATTATTATTTTTGCATCCACATAATGGAATCACTTAAGTTTAAATTGAATAACTATTACAATGTTTCTCACATAAGAAACCTATAAATTTTGGCTATTTCTTGATACATGAATCTACATGAGGAGTAGTAACTCAATTTTATAAATTTGATGTAGACTTCAGGACAATAAATGTTCATGTTAATTTCAATGAACATTAAATAATATTGAATGGCTACTTAACATGATTCTATATCACATTTCAATTATACCTACAATAATGTTTTCAACTTACAATCTCATTACATCCAACTACATATCAATGAAATAATGGCACAATTACATATGATCCTTTCACAATTCCTTCATTCCACCATGCAATTACGTATAGCAACAACATGAAGAAGATGGAAATTTCTCTGTTACAAATGCAATGCACAAAGGAAAAGTTCCTTTCTTCCTTAATATTGCAAACCATGAGCAACCCAAGCCTTCTTCATTGAATTCATGGAACACAACTTTGCAAAAGCATAAAAGAAAAACAACAAGAAACATGGAGGCTCACCTCCCATCCAAGGCTTCTAAGAAGCCACCCACTAAGCAAGGGAAACAAGGCCCAAATGGGATACACACAAATGTTTACAAATGCATACATCCACACTACACAAACACATAACAATCCCTTCCAAGATTTTCACATTGATTCACCATCAAAATCATGAAACAATGGGTGAAGGTAGGCTCTCCAAAGAGGAGAATTCCATATCAATATACACATATACATTTACAATTTCATAATGCCTCTTCAAGTCTATCAAACACATTTTCATCATTAAATCAATACACTTATACCTCCCATATTATAAATGCCTCTTTAAGGGTATCAAACAAGGCATATGGCTTCAATGGTGCCCATACTCCTTGAACAAAAAAACCCTCTCCAAGAGGAAAATCTCTCAACTTCAATGTTGATCCTAATAAAACCCTTTACCCAAGGCTTATCTTCCCTCCCAAGGGTGAATGAAGCCTTCACACCCATGAAAAAATTCAACACTCAAAACAAAATAAATAGATAAAGGAAGAAAACCAAGAAAATGCATGAAACTCATTGCACAATCACAATACAACACAAAGATTACCATAAAAAGTCCATGATTACAAAACAACATTCAACACTTGTAGATTAATTATGCAATGCTAAAACAAAATGGTCATGGTTTGAGCACCTACCTTGGTCCAAGCTAATGGTAATGATAGTTAATGAAGAGCTCGCTTAGCCTCCCTCCAAAACCGTAAATGTCTCTAAACTTAGAGAGTGGGTGAAGAACCCACTACTTTGTCCAAAACTCTTTAAAAAGGCGTTCCCACTAACTATTTTAGCAAAAACACCAAGCCACTTCATCTTACAAAATTTTCTCCCCCTAAGTTTTCTATTTTGACTTAGTGGAAACATGGAAAAAGAGCTCATGTGACAACTCCATTTTCGAATTGGTGGAAGAATTCATTGGTAAAAGGGCCCCCTAGGCTATCTAGGCATTAATATGGTCAAAATTAGGCCTCTAACATGTTATAATATCATATGGGTAGCTTATTTTCACACAAGGAACACTTTGGAACCACCTAATGACCCTTCAAACCCTTGGTCAAGTCTAAATTCGAATTTCTTTGTGATAATGACCCATCCTACCCCTTGTCAAGTGGGTTTATTTAATCACTAACTAGGTAATTAGTTTTATGGCAACATGCTACCATGACCAAACCCTAGATGACATGTCATTAGTACATAAAATTCACAAGTGTCAAGTGACACATAAAAGCACATCCCACATCATCATGACACCCTAATGCATCTTTGAGATTGAAAATTTCACACACATACAAGCTTACATTTATGAAATAAAACACATCACAGGGAGGCTTCTGAATCTTCCAATGATTCTCCTTGGCTAAACTATGTTCATATAGGTTTGGACCTTGTTTCCCCCAAAGATTTCCATGGTTCCACTTCCTGCACACTAAACTTGAGCATTAGTAGTCCAAGGAGGTCATATAAAATACATATCATAAATGCATATGAATTTAAATGTCATGAAATCCATATTGACATAATTCAATGGAATTCTTTTACTTAATTATATTCAAAACATTAAAATTTCAAAATTTTCACATCATATATAATCATAAGTCATCATAATCAATTTGACATTTTTCATCACATCATAATCCATTTCCTATCATAATGACAAAAAGTTGAATCTATATTGTGAAATCAACCAACATGAAAATTAGTAACGATTACATATCTTAGGTCAAACCACCAAAGTGTAACCCCCACAACTAGTATTCTTATATTCAATTAAATATAGTTTAATTACTAACACTATCTTGTTATCATAATGAGATATTACATTATAAGGCATATGTCTCTAAAATTACTAATGTCAGGAAAGCAAGATGTTTCCATAATCATGTTTGCATAGGTTCAAAATCAATCATTAGGTAAACCTATTATATCTATTAATCAATGTATTATATCTCCACCTTAATCATCATTCACTGTAGCCCATTCACCTAATGCTATTTGTACGACACTTGACTTATTATATTTACATCATGTCAAGCTCTACCAAGTAGGCCTTTATCTAAATTGATAACAACTTCTATCTATAATTATTATTAGTACTTACATGGGCAGGTGATAATTCATCTTTTCACAATGCCCACCAAAATTAACTATCATAATAAATAATAACATAGTATGAACCCATCAGCATAGTTTCTAAGTTATAACATCTTGAGTCTTTATTTCATAGAGTCTTAGCTTACCAACCTAATAAAATTTTGAATATGATACTTATCACAATAATGACTACAATGTATATCAGTTTTAATAAGATCTTAGGTCCAATATTAATAAGAAGGATTCCAATCATGACATACCTAAATCCCAAAACCTACTTATCATCATTCTATCATAAGGTGTATGGTAACATTCTATAATTCACATACCATGCATGAGAGACAAAGACATGACATCTCACCTCCTTATGCTTCCTAGTTTTGACCATATTCATGTTATTTAGGGTTTATAATATGACACTAGGGAAGGGCCTTACATAATGGCTACAAATTCCATGGTGCCTTATCAGCCAAACATCCACCTTTACTATGTTGCTTCAAACTCATTGTTGTCATAGAGGTTTGCACCCTTGTCCAAAGTCTTACCTAAGGACAACCTTGTGAAACATGGAAACAACCTCCAAGTTGTGGGACTTGAGCTATGAGGTTGAATCTCTAGAGAAGGCTAGCTTCCTCTTACTATCAGGGTGCACCTAACTATTCTTAGAGAGGAAAAGGGAGAAGGAATGCATGAAAATCAAACCTACCTATTCTAACCTAAGGGGGGTGATGCACCAAACTAGAGTGTTCAACCAATCCCTACCCATATATGCACTATTGAACCATCATGACACCAAAAGACTTTAATCTAACAACCACATGTAGATCAGAAAACCTAGATGAATGACACAAGGAAAGAGAAGATTCACTTATATATCATTTATAGGCTAGAAGAGATACAATCATGCAAATTGTAGATATCCACAAAACACCAATGAGAGACAAATAGGTCTTGCACTTTACATCAATGGTTGAAGGAGATAAGGCAGAATACCATATAGTTCAAAGGTAAAGGGAATTTACAGTGAAATTGCAGAGCAATATTAGAGAAGTTAGAGAAGGGTCGACCATAACAAAATCTACAAAAATTGCCTTTATAGTTTAGGCATAACTGAGATGTCCTCTAACTGTAATTACTCTACAACCACTACATTGAAGTCCTACAGAGAACAATCATGGAGAAAATCTGATCTGGGTATAGATCCAGATGCAATGATATCTGATCTTGGTTGGAACAGGGCCTTGAGAAGACAAAAATGATGCCATTAAATAGTTTTGACTAGGTAGATAGATAGGATCAGAGGTGGTGGAGTGTTTTCCTGTGTTTAGCATTCATTCAAAAGTGGTTGAAATCGATCATGAGGGTCAGATTCGTGCAAAAATCTTGGTTTTCCTTCATTTCTAACTCATGAATTAGCAGGGTCAGCAGGCCACATGGACCAATGATCTTTTTTCCTTTTTCCACTCAATAGAGTCTTCTCGAGTTTGACCACATCCTTCTTTACTAACCGCACCAACTCCTCAAACTCTAACCACGACGATTACATTAACTACCAACACCTCTAACTATTACTGCCTCCACCAAGCCCACTAGGGCACATGTCATTTAGGTGCTTCCCACAATATTTAACTTCCTTGCACTTCCATATTGTAGGAAAGCCTTGATTGTTGATCTCTATAAGATCGACGATCATGAAAGATCCTCAGAAAGCTGTGCTTGCCCTCTCAAAATTCTTGGGCCCACAAGACACTTGGCATCTGACTCAGCAACTACCCTAGCAACAATTGGCACCACCTGGAACAAAATTGACCCCACAAGAACACGCAGCAGTAAGGTGCTTTCCCACATTTTTTAACTTCCTTGCATCTTGATAAAGTGGGGAAGCACCAGTCTTTGATCTATTTTGAATCTACAATGATCAGAGATTTACGTGACTATGTACCAAGTCAACAAGACTGACTAATGAGATGTCCCTATTGTACTTTGACTCACCTGACAGATGCCACAAAAGACAAGCTATCGATACCTCTTTTAGATGGGTGGGCCCATGATGTCACACCAGCCACATGTCATAAGGGCGCATACCTACAATACTTAAAATCCTTGCACCTTCATCTTGTGGGCATGTGCCAGCTGTTGATTAGATCACATCAGATTGTGGAAGGCACAACTGAGAACAAGGGATGCCATGGGACACGTGTCACAAAGGGGCATGCTCACAATGTTTAATTTCACTGCATCTTCATATTGTGAGCATGCGCCAGCTGTTGATCTCATAATATGTGTCTGGACCTCTATGAATACCCATTGTGATGTCATTTGGACATGCATCAGAAAGGGGCTTCCCTACAATGTTTAAAACCCTCACATCTTGATAAAGCCTCAACCGTGGATCTATGAAGATTTGATAGTGATCAAAAATCATGTCTTGCAGCTCACCGAGGGAGAAGGACCCACCATCCACACATCACAAAGGGGCTTTCCTGCAATACTTAATAATCATGCATTTTCAAAATGTAGGAAAACACCCATCGTAGATTTGTGGGAGATTTGATGACACAGAAAGTTGCAGGCCTGCGAAGCAAAAAAGGGAAATACACTAAGGTTTTAATCATTTAATTTTCTGTATTTCATGGAAAATTAAATAATGTTAAATCTAGAAACTAGCCATTGGGCAGGGCAAGCATTTAAAATTAAAATTTTGGCGAAGGGGCAAAAATGGGTAACACTCATCACAACAACTTACCCTTGTACCTCACCTAGAAGTCCTCTCTTTGCCTCTTTTTTATTCTCTTGACAATCAAATGGACCACTCTTTGGCCCAAGACCTTCTCTTCACCCTTGATATACTTTTAGTGTCCATACACAAAACCCAACATTCACATGTAGCAATATGGATGAGCACTTGCAACCAAAACTCATCAACAAAATAAATACCAAATCTCAAAGGTCCTAGTGTGGATTGCCTCCCTTGACGTTCTACCCACACACTTAAGATCTTTAAGCTCTGATACCAATTTGATGTAGAGCATCTTACAAACCAAACAATCATCTAAGATCTTGATGATTTGGTTTTCATTTAATCATTAAAATAATTGAAAAGAGGCAAATACCACTTTTTTGCTTCCTTTACCAAACAACTTCAATACTATCCCAAGTTTTACAATTTCCAAGAATTGAGTTATTTGACCCACTAAAACTCAAAAAAAATTTTTTTGGAAACAATAAACTTTGTAGATAACTACAATAAATATCACCTCACAAAATCTTGAGGTTTGAGGACCCAATTTGATTCTTCAAACATTTATTGTTTCAAACTACAAATTATGGTCCATATCCTTATCATAAATCAGAATTAAAACACCAAACCCTGCCTAGGGTGCCCCATATCTTTATAAAAATGAATCAAAATGATTCCAAAAAAATTTCATGTGAAAACCTTATGAATATAGTTTAATAATATGTAAGCCATTTATTTTTCCCAATCATAAATAATTTTTCAAGTAGAAATCACTGCTTGCAACTCCAACGAAGATCTTTAAAAACTATTTTCCACTAAAATATGCACAATCTTCACAAATCTACATAAAATTGACTAAAAAAAAAACGAAATAAAATAATTAACATAGCTTTCCAATGAATATTATTAGAGGTCCCGAGTCTCCAAAATGTGTCTATACTACATGTTGCAACATGACTATATTTAGGGAATCTCAAATCTGCAAATACCCACTTTCACCAAAATGCTCATAACTTATTCATGTTTCCTTATAAAATTGAATAAAAAAAAAAAGAATAAGAAGGAAGATTCATCATTATATCTATACATTACTAGATTACATGGTTTTTAGGTTGTATAGGGCTGTATAAGTCCTAGAAACAACACTAAAACTAAAAAACCAATTAAAACAACAACAATAGAATGCACCAAAAATGTATAAAAATATTTCCTCTTCTCCAAATATGATTTGGTTCAACCATAAAATGGTATTTATATCCATTTTATAGTTATAAACCTTCATAACTACTACCCAAGACCAACCATCTATATTTTTACATCATTTTTGTAATGTTACCAACTTTCTGAATGTTGTATTTTACAACTTTTTATGCAACTTTTACATTTTTGACAAAATGACTTCAAAAATTTTTCAAAACCCTCTATACATATCCAAATGGAACATTTAAGATATTTTATAATTCTTTTACCCTTCCATGGGTCTTTTACACAAATTTGACCATGTAGACCTAAACATGACCTATTTGACAACTTGAGCAATATTGTGGACATGCTTACATTTCTTGTTGACACCTTTACAAATGGATTCAAATGAATCAATACATCATATAATTGACTCTAAATGAATCAAAAATCTTATATATCTCATAGTCAACTCTAGGATTAGGTTCTCCTACACTAGATCCTATGATTGAACAAGCTAGTCATAAGTTCCTATCCAATGATAGTTTCCTCAAATCAAGATCTTTTTATCAATTTGCATGGAGAGAAAATATTGCAAATTTTGAGGAGAGATATCATGAAAGAAAAATAGAGCAACCAAATAAAGAAGACTCTATTATAGAAGATGAGATCAAGGATGAAATAATGCAAAATTTTAATAGGATAACTCCATAGGAATGAAGAAGAATGATCAAAAGAGATGGACTGCAACTCCTTCCCAATTGGGATATTGTGAATGCTATGGTTTTTGACATTGATGAAATATCAACCCCATAGCTCCGAAGAATCACCTACATGCAAAAAAATATCACAAAAAGAGAGAAGCAAAAGCTATGGAGGCTAGAGTTCCCAAATCTATAGATGAGATATTCTTGATAAGAAAAAAGAGAGATTGCTATTATCAATAGTGAGTGAATAAATTACAAAGAGATCAATCCTTATAAAAGGAGATCAAAACCCTAACACATAACTAACCTAGGTTGCATGATAATAATTTATTATTATATGCCCAAAGTTTAGCTTAAGTAAACTAGAGATAATAAGTGACTTAATAATTAAATCAATATGATTTAATTTTTAAGAAGATATTTTATTACTCTAACTCCCCCCCTTAAGATAAACCTAGGGAGTAGCTAAACACCTAGAAAATACTACTGAAGGGAAATTTGATCTTAGTAATAGGACCTAATGAGGTATCTGTTGGGTGGTCATTTTACACAAGGTCAATGGCAATAATCCATTGCGCAATTCCTCTCTTGAAAAGCTAATCCTTTTGGGATCAACTCCAAGGTTCAATATTTGTCTTGTGACGTATCAAAATATGCTTTGTTGAAGATAAATGTGATTTTTCATGAGGAGGCCTTTTTTGGTTCTACTATGATCTTGAAATGAAGTAAATCTATTTTCTATCTAAAAATAATACACCAAAGAAAAATATGTTTTGTATTTTCTATTTTTTTCAGTGAATGCAATTCTAATAGTGCAACTAAAATGAGTTCCTATTCTAACAAGGGGTTAGCAAAGAAACTAATGAAACTGAAAGAAAATAACATGAAATTGAAATAACTTGAAATTGAAATCCTAAATGAACATAAGCTATAGAGAACAACATGCTATGAGTCAAACTTTCGAATAAATTGGTAGGAAACCAATGAAAACAAGAGAAACACTTCCTAGAATCCATTGATGCAATCGTCAATGAGAAAATTTAACAATCATATAATATTTCACCTTTCATCAAACTGTAAGGCCATAGAAAGTGCACTCATGCAAGATAAAAGGCTATGCAGGCACAATTTGATGATCTCTTCTCAAGCTTGTTACATTACCAAAATTTGTAAATCTATAGCAAACACCAGTACTAAAGAATTGCACAACTAGAAACAATGCAATAAACCTTTGGCTTAATCACAATATCATGAATAAAATTCACAAAAATATGACACATTCAGACAAGAATCACTACACTCCAAATGCGAGCACCAAAAGCATAATTTTATTGAATAATAACAGTGGCCTTTGTTACATATTACAATTGGGTATTTATAAGAAATCATCTCCTCAATTTGTGTTGAGAGTGAGAGATATCTTCATGCAATAAAATGCTTTTAAAACATTAAAAAAAACTAAGTATATACAAACTAACAATTAATTTGGTGCTTAGAGGAACTCCATCCATATTTTATTCATTAATTGGATGCATGAGAACTTTACATGTTAAAAAAAAAGAAAGTATGAGAGAGAAACTAGGAGGAAGACATCAGTTGAAGTGGAAGTGCATGGAGGTGCCAAAAATAGAAGCTGGTCCTTCACTAGGTGTGTGTCAAAGTTAAACAGCCATCAGAATGCGCTCCCGATTCATGGGAGACACTATTTTTGGAACTAACAATTAACTATCGATGCACTTCTAAATTGTAGAGCTATAGACCTGCGTACCTACAAAGCTACATGAAAATGCAGAGCTATAGAGCTGAGGACCTCGACTAGGTGAAAAACTCAAAATTTTACTTAGTGTCAAAATTGAAATTTTGGCATTTGGGTTTTGTTCTTCTTTATCCCAAAACTATGTTTGGATGTTTGCCTTTGAATTTCTCTATCATCTCAATAATTTTACCTACATTTAGAAGATCTAAAGCCTCATATTTATCCTTTACCTTCTATCTATAGTTGTCCACCTCAATTCAAGTTTGTACAAAATCTTTGAGTTTGGTGTCCAACTCTAACGTTGCTTCCTCTATCTTGAAGGCTTGCCTGATATCTTCATCATTGGATGCTTCTTTTAATGTCTTCTTGAAATTCTATACTACTACCTTAACTGAAAATAGCTTCTCCCATTAATCATCTTCAAAAATGTCCAAGCATGCATCACTGTACAATTTTTTTGCAACCAAAATTTGCTCTTGGGCATGGTCCTTGAGCTGATGGATCTCCTCATGTAATGTTTCCATTACTTTATTGTCATCTGCTATCTTCTCTATCCAATCATCAATCATGTCTAGCTCTTCTTTAGCATATACATCAATCAAAGTGCAATACCTTTGCCCTTTTATGGCTTGTAGAGTCTACAAATCCTTGCTCCATGCCTATACCTCATCCATGATACTGAAGTCCTGCCTCAAAATTGCTATGATCTTATTCATGTTCTCCTATGTAGCATGCAATAACTTCAAATTCCCTATGATTGTGGTAACACCTTTATCCTCAAGGCTTTCTTTCCATTACTTACAAGCTCTCAAAAATGGATTGAGCTATACATCTTCCCCTTCTCTAAGAATTGTATTCAAAGTATGCTCAGGGTGTTTAGGATCAAGAAGACCAGTGACTTCAGCTGGATATCCTTTTAGGATCTCAACTTGCCTTCAAAGTGTTCAAAGTTCAATCTCATCTTGCTCCATGTGCCTGAGAACCTCTTTGACTCCCATAGTCATCATTTGTCGGGTTGAATCCTATGTAGGCTTTTCAAATATAACATCCTTTACTTCATAATCCTCAAAACTAATGGCTTTGACATCTATACCTTTAGGAGGGAGAGCCACTTGTGCAAATAAATCCTAGTTCTATATGGTAGTGACAAATATGAATGGCTTTGCATTATGTAATAGAGACTTAGGTTTGTTCAAGATCTCTGCAATATCACAAATGTCATCCTCTAAAGCATGGAACAGAGGCTTAGCACTCCTCATTATCTCCTTTCAAAACCATCTTAGAATGTGTTTTTCTATGACCTTGGCTCATGATGATGAAGGGGAGTGTTCAACTACCTCTTTCCCATTATCACTCTTGCTTAGAGTCATCTCCTATTGTAAGGACTCTCCTTCTATAACTTTAGTCTCCATAGATCTTGTAGCTTGCTCCTCAACATCTTGGGAAGGTTGTTGTACATATTCTACCATCTGTCCCTCTTTTAACAATTCATTAGTAGCCCTTGGCTCTGGTTGCTCTTGTGGTGATGGTTCCTTTTAAACTTGTTCCTCTTTTGAACTCCAAGGTGGGGGACTTACTAAACCCTTATCTACCATCATAATCTATGGTGGAGATGGAGGAATAAGATTAGGAACATGTGTATCTAGTGGCATCTGGGTCCAGTCTTCTAGTTGGAGTTCACCTGTAGGGGTGTCTCTAATCTTATCCCCAACCAACTCTATACCTATGGGCATGAAATCAAAATTTCTCGTGGATAAAAAATCCTCACCTCCTTACCTTTTCTCATTCACCCAATACTATACTTCATCTTTCGAAGAAGAGAGTTCTAATGGTTCTACTTGGGTGGATGGTAGGGTACTTGTGGCACTCTTTCTTCATTCTAACTCTACAGCTTTCGATAACCGAGTTCTTATTTGTAGGGGTACCTATTCCTCCTCCTCTTTTGATTTTGTTTCTTCCTCATCTTCTTCTTCCTCTAGAATAGTTTCAAGAATAGATGGATTAGGTACTAGTCTTCTATTGATCCTTTATCTTTTCTTCATCTTAATCTTGATCCTCTTATGGTTCTTGGGGATAGAAGGAGAAGGGGGTTCTTCTTGTATAGGAGGAATGGAGGCTTCTAGAAATTTTCCCTCTTCTAGTTGGCTTGACACAATAGTAGGCAATTGAGGTTCATCTTGGATTTGAGTAGCTCCAATACCTTGGGACTCTTATGAGCTCTGTTCATGCTACTAGGAAGACACATGTTCTGCAACCTATTCTGTCTAAATCCTTTGAAGTGAGGTTATCTTCCTCTTTCCCTTCCTTTTTGGAGGGTGATAATATCCAACTGGGTGATCAAGATGGTAGACTATCTCTGGCCTAATAGGAGACTGGAGTGCAAAGATAAGAATTGTGACTTTCCTTCCTTTACCCCTTTTTGGGTGAGCATGTGCATGGAAGATTATAGTATTAGGAATTGGATCAAGTGGAAAAGGTTTCTTGATCCAATCCTTTGTCAGTTTAATGACATGTCTTGCTTGATGATTGATGTTATCTCCTTCCTCTTTGTCAACCTCTACATTTAGAATGGGTCTTTCACCAACTTTATCTGCATTGAATAGGGGCTCCAGTAATTCTTTAGAGTCTTGTAGCCTTATCTCATCAGGGATATTCAAATGGAGAGCCTTTTTTGCTAGATACAAAGTCATCCTACAATAGTCCCTGATCTGAACATCATAGTCATTTGTGGCATTCATCCAATGATCTTCAATGGCATCCTCATGATGGAAGTCCTTTCTTGCTAGGCTTTCCACTTTACCAACATTGTCAAAGTATGGCCAAGGAGAGTTGTATTCTTCAAGAGGATAGTTCTCCCATTCCCACTCAAAGGTCAGAATATCCTATTTCTACCTCACCTAATATGGCCCAATGACCAACGACCAGTCCCAGTAGGGTCTTTGTTGCCTCTTTATCTTCTCATAGGCTAACTCAATTTTCCTTGAGATCTCTAATAATACCAACTTTTCACTTGGGTATCTCAGAGGCTTCTTAGGATTGATGGATGCACCAGCTACCCATAGATACATGAATGTCTTGAATTGGATGAAGTAGGCTTCGAGAGCCATGATCTATTCTTTGGCTTCATCAAACAACCTCTTCTTATAGTCCCCATCAATAAATCAAATGACTACAAAGATGAATGCATCATTCACAATCCTATATTCCTTTCTTTGTGCTGAGAGCTTCTTCTTCACAAACTAAGGGTAGACTATGTATGGCCAGGCATTAGTGTCCTACATACTGTCTTTCTTGGACAAACCAAGATAGTTTGTTGCCTTCACTAAAATTAGGTACATCATATAAGAAGTCACATAAAACTTCTTCTTGTACTTCATCATCCTTAGTTGCTCACATAAGTTTTCACTTAGTGTGGTGGCCCAATCCAATGGTATCCTTGCATGTTTGATGTTCTCAATGAAGTTGACCATGAATGTAGCGGGTTTATGACTCTTCTTAGGAGAATGATAGAGGATCTGATGTCATCCTTCATGTATCCTCAAGTCATATCCACTTTTCTGGTTATCTTTCCTAAGGAGGCTTCTCAATGAGGTGCGAGGATTTTATAATATCAATGGTCTCTTGTTGATGCTCCCTATACCATCTCTTAGTTGCTTCATAGAAAAGCTGGATGAACTGGTCTACTTTTGGTAGGTGGAAAACCTTCTCAATGTTATCAGGTCACAAATCTAATACCACTTCCCCTGTGACACTCTTGACCACCCTCTCATCAGGCACATGTTGTGATAGGGCCATGATTAGTCCAACTGATTGTACCGACATAGGATATGATGCTGCACTCACTAATCTGGAATGGATCAATGTAGATACCAAGGCTTGCCTCTCCATTGGCTTGTTGCAAATTCTTAAGAAATCCCCTAAATTTGTATATCCGATGTTAGTATCTCAAATTTCAGCATAATCATCGTGGAATCATGACTTTGAAGGTACACCTTGGAGTTTGAAGACTATGAGTTTGGGTGTTACTCCAGATGTGGATGCCATTTGGTTACTTGCACATTGCAAAAAAAACATTTATTAGTCACAAGATAGCATAAAGAAAAAGAAAATAAAATAAACATGAGTAAAAAAGGTCCCCTTTGGACATGTATTTATTTTTATTTTTATCTCCCTTAACATTTTTTTTTATTTTTAATTTTAAAAAACAAAAAATTCTTAAACATTATATATATATATATATATTTAAAACATTATATATATGTATATTTAAAGCATTATATATATATATAAATATATAAAATTTTTAAACATTTTTTAAAAATTGCAAAAACAAAGAGAAATGCATGTGTAGTGCTGAGTGGTTCCCAACGTGTAGTGCCGAGCATGGTGCCCAGCACACAGAGTGCGTGTGCATGGTGCCATGCTACAGGTAAAGGAGGGAGTGCTCACTAAATTTCTTGAAGGAGAATGAAAAAATGATGAGGGGGGAAAGGGGGAGAATGGTTTTATAACCCCTCCCTCTCCCCACATGCTGAGAAAAATGGGCATTGCATCAATGGACGGTGCGCACCTTGCTTGCATGCACACATTGGGTGAGCACAAAATTTATTATTATTATTATTTTCAACTTTCAATTTTTTTTTTTTTTATCAATTTTTTTTTTTTTTTTTGTATTTTTTCAATTTTTTGACTCTAACATTCTAACTCTAACAAAACTTTCTTCTCCTACCTCTTGAAAGGTGAGTCCGGGAGTTGAAAAAAGTAGGGGGTCCCCATTCCTAGTGAGGAATGGGGCGTGTGTTGTGGATACCACAATAGTATCCAAGCATAATCAAATCTCTAAAAAGAGGAGAAATAGAGAAAACTGCATGGGAAAAACCATACTAAAAAAAGAGATGTAAACACTATTCCAAAAGATAGGAACAAAAGGATTATCATGAAGAACACCACTGAAGCATGAAGCTGCAAACACTACCAAATTGCTGATTTGAAGAACTTCCACTATATAGAATATGACCAAGTAGAGAAGACTAAGTTTGAAGAGCTGATCAATCAAAGATGAAAGGTATCTTTATGGCATCCAAAAATAGGAATGAAAGAATGTCTATATGGTAAATGAGCCATCTCACCAAAATGCATAGGTATCCAGCCACTGCAATTGCCTAGTACATAGGATCAAATAGTGAATACATAGCTCACTCCATCAAACCAAGAAAGCAATAGAACCAACATAAACCCCATATAATGCTGAGAGGTAAGACATGAATTCTAAAATTGAATGCAATATCCCCTACAAAAAGAAGAACCAAGAACCTCAAGATTGGAAAAGAAGTACAAACACTTATACTAGCACGTGTCATTGACACATCATAAGGCTAATGTCATGGAAGGAACAATCACTTGACAAAGGAAGATGGTGAATATGGAAAACATAAAACCCCTCAAGGAACTTTATAATGTAGTTCAAGTACAAATAACCACAAAGATGTCCAAGATCTTGAAATGCAATAGAGTAGTACTTTATCTCAATGCATTTGCCAAAATACTACAAAAAGATGTCAACAAAGATCAAAAGAGACATAAGGCTGATAAAATTGATAGTATAATGCATCAAAAATTATCTGAAATAACAAAATCGATCCACAGACTAGAAACAACCAAGATATCCATCAAAATGCTGGAAAAGCAAAAAACTGAATGGGATGTGCCTAGAGCAAAATATGGAAAATAGAATGTCTCAAAATATGTCTCCCTGAATGCAAAATAGAATTCCTAACATTGATAGCCAAAACAACCATCAAAAGAACACCAAAGCTTAAAATAACTTGCAACACTAGAATGGGCTCAAAACCAACTTTTTGATGATATCTCATTTGCAAAAAATAGAGTTTGGATGAGAAAGTTATGGCCAAAAAACCACATGTAGGTCAAAAATGTGCTAGAAGGGAAAAATATTTTTTTACTACATCAAAATCCCTGCCAAAATGCCTTGAAAAGAATGCCCACCAGTACCAAAAATTAACTTGAGAAGCATGCTAGTTTAGTACCAAAACTATCTCGATTTGCATGCCCAACAAATCTTGATTTGTGTGACCAAAAATCTCAATTTTTGTGCCAAAAAATCTTGATTTTCATGTAAAAAATCACAAAATCACCACCTTAGGAAACATGTCACAAGATCTCAAATTTCATAAAAATCTCAATTTGCATGCCAAAATTCAAAAAGGTACTGGCTTGGGAAATGTGCCAAATCTTGATCTTTTAAACAAAAATCTCGAATTGCATACCAAAAAATAAGA
This sequence comes from Cupressus sempervirens, assembly GCA_028749045.1. Classification (NCBI taxonomy): domain Eukaryota; kingdom Viridiplantae; phylum Streptophyta; class Pinopsida; order Cupressales; family Cupressaceae; genus Cupressus; species Cupressus sempervirens. Next base: position 533,764,003 of record CM053790.1, read on the forward strand.
AATTTTTTCCTTGGTAAACATGCAAAAATAAAATAATTTTTTTGCATCAAGAAACATGCTCAATTGAGAAGCAATATTATTTTGCCTCAAATTCCAACTATGAACATAGGGATTTTTGGGTGCTCTAAGCTCAATGGTGAGGTGCATTTTGGCTCAAATTGTTGGAGTTGAGGAAAGCCAAGTCCGAAGACACCCAAGATCACCTGCATGCGAGAACCTGTCAAAGAGATGCCAAGAAGAGGAAGAGCATAGAGCAAGGGAAAAACCCTAAATAGACATGAGAGACAATACGTGTAAACACAAGAAGAAATGTATTTACAATATGCACAATGCCCTTATGTGATAATATGAAAATACAAAGAGGGAGCCCGCTTATAAAGAGCTCATGGAAGCTTGTAGAACAAGCTGGAAGGTGGTAGAAGATAAGGATGACAACTCAACACATATCCACAAAAGATGGAACATGCTAGAAGAGAACAAACTCCTGTGTTGTCATCAACTAACCACTACATGCATTAAATACAAAATATTAAATAAATGCATTTACCTAAGTAAGCTTAAGTAAATAGAATAATTAATTAATAATTAATTATTTACTCTAACACCCCCCCCTTAAGTGCAACTTAGGGAAATGCCTTAAGCTCACAAAACTAAGATGAAATGCAGAAAGGGTCCCAGCAACGAGGCCATTTTAGGTACCCATGTACAATGCAAGAAAATACAACCTCTATAAATGGGGAAAGAGAGAAAACCACATTGGAAAAACCCTCCCCCCAAAAGAGGTAAGAACCTAGTGAAGAACTGAAGAAGCCTCCAACTAGGGAAATGTCCCCTAAAATAGGAACAAGGAGAGATCATGAAGAAGCATCACTGAAGCATGAAGAAGCCGCAAATCTGCCAAACTGCTGATCTGAAAAACCTCCATGGAAGAAGAAGGCATGAACCGAGCATGTCTATATGGTAGATGATCCATCTCACCGAAATGCATAGGTAGCCAGCCACTGCAATTGCCTTGTATATAGAATCAACCACTGAATACATAGTTCACACTATCGAACTATCAAACCACGGATGCATTAAAACAATAGCATAACCCCCCCTTAATGCAGATGGGGTGTGATGATAGGAAACTGAGAAGGTAGGCCAAAGTCTCCTACAGACGAACCAAGAATGAGGAAAGAGGAAAAGAGGTACAGACACCTATAAAGACATGGTCAAACTGACTCAGCATAGGGCTAATGTCATGGAAAGGACACTCACTTGACAAAGGGAGAAGGCCTTAAACACCAAACAACTATCCCCCCATGGTGCTTTATGAAAATAGTGCATGTACAACTAGCTCAAATCAACGTTCATGATACCCAAAATGCAAAAGTGGCACTTTATCTCAGTGCGATACATAAAAGTGCTTCAAAATGATAGCTACAATGATTAGAACTAAAAACAAGCTGCAAAAAAAATAGAGTACAGCTGAAAACAAGAGAATCCATGCCAGGAAAATGATCCTCAGGCCTAAAACACTCAAGATATCCACCATATAGCAAAAATGCCAAAACTATGATAGAAAGAGCATGGGCCAAAAACTAAGAAAAAGGACCACATTTTTGAAAAGATGACAGAACTAGCTTTCCAAAAATATAAAGTTTTCAAAAAAAGGCATGAGACGCAAAAGATATGCTTGTCGAAGTCAAAAACACAACTTTGGACTTTGACTAAAAAAATCACAATAAAAAGGCATCAAAATCTAAAAATACCTGCACCAAAGTCTTCGTCTCAGAACCTGCTTTTCGGCACTTCTTTCGAATCGAAAAAATACCTCCGTATGCAAAAGTTATGACCAAAAATCCAAAGGTAGGTCCAAAATGACCCTAGGAGATGTGTAAGGTAGGTCTAGGATGCCAATGATGTCATGCTGACATCAACAAACTACGACATTAAAATTGACTGCCTGCAGCCTATCGCGGCAAAAAAAGAGTGCCACATGGTAGCCACATGGAAAAAATATTGATGTGGCAGGGTCCACGTGGCAATGTGCCATGTGGCACCCCTGCCATGTGTCTCATGCGGACTAGCTACCTAGGGGCTGATGTACCTACTGACAGGTGCTGATCGGGTGGGCTGACAAAGCAGACACAGGCGGCACAAAAATTGACGGGAAGTAGTGCAGAGTAGAACTGCCGGCAGGGTGGCACAGAAGTGGCGCTGTCTGAAATTGCTACTGGTGGAGCGGAGGCATTGAAACAGAGGCCAGCGACGTAGAGCATAATAGGAGGAAGCCGCAGGGGTGATGGAGGCTAGGCAGTAGCCGAGCTGTCGATGGAGTAGATAGGGCAGGTGAGGCGTGGGGGAGGCGCAGGCAGCCCCACGGTGGCTGCTGGGTAGTGCAGCGGCAGCATGCTTTGTGACCCTTTTTTAAAAAAATTTTAAAATGCCTGCGTCCATATGATCTGTACGACAGACCCCGCAAACAACAAATTTTTGCCTCCCAGAGCTTTGTCTCCAAAATTGACAAGTTTTATATGAATCCTGACTGCAAATGGCCTTTCGGATCCAATGGTGATGTCCATTTGGGCTGAAAGTGCTCCAAAAAATTGCTGATCCCCTGATTTGAAAAAAAATGCATAAGCAAACTAGGGTTTGTGACTTCAAATCACGGCTTCAAAATTCTTCAACCAAGCAGCAACAGAAAGGCTCTGATACCATGTTGGAGTTGAGGAAAACCAACTCCAAAGATGCCCAAGATCACTTGCATGCGAGAACCTATCAAAGAGAAGCCAAGAAGAGGAAGAGCATGGAGCAAGGGAAAAACCCTAAACGGACATGAGAGACAATACGTGCAAACACAAGAAGAAATATATTTACAATATGCACAATGCCCTTATGTGATAATATGAAAATACAAAGAGGGAGCCCACTTATAAAGAGCTCATGGAAGCTTGTAGAACAAGCTGGAAGGTGGTAGAAGATAAGGATGACACCTCAACACATATCCACAAAAGATGAAACATGCTAGGAGGGAACAAACTCCCGTGTTGTCATCAACTAACCACTACATGCATTAAATACAAAATATTAAATAAATGCATTTACCTAAGTAAGATTAAGTAAATAGAATAAATAATTAATAATTAATTATTTACTCTAACACAAAGTACATGAAAAAATTGTGACCTTGAGATTCAATAGGAAAAAACCTTTGAAAAATAAAACCCTCTATACAAAAAGCACAGACATGAAAGACAAGCCAAATTTATAATAAACATAATAGGGGTATGAAGATCTAGAGCTCTGATACCATGTTGAAGTTGATGAAAGATCAACCCCAGAGCTCCCAAGAATCACTTACATGAAAACACCTATCATAGAAAGAGAGAAGTAAAAGCTATGGAGGATGGAATTCCTAGATCCATAGATGAGACATTCTTGATGAGCAAAAAGAGAGATTGCTATTATCAAAAGTGAATAAATAAATTACAAAGAGATCAATCCTTATAAAAGGAGATCAAAATCTGAATAAGGAACTAACCTAGGTTGCATGATAATAATTAATAAGAGAATTAATTATTATATGACCAAATTTTAACTTAAGTAAACTAGGGATAATAAGTGACTTAATAATTAAATCAATATGATTTAATTAAAAAGAAGATACTTTATTACTCTAACAAGAACTGCAAATCTTCCACTAGCTACTACAAGGAAAGAAAGAAATTTGTGCAAGAATTATAGGTGAAATATGAATGAGTTCTAGTAGCCTATAATGAAGAATTCAAAAGTAGGCTAAGACTTGAAAATGAACTTACTCATTATAAAGGGCAACAAGTAAAAATATCAAAAGTGGGGGAGTCATCCTGGAGAATGATTGCATCTTCACCTACTACTCCACCACCAACTAGCCCCATAGTTGAAATTCCTAACACTCCTCTACATCAAGAAGATATCACTAAGGAGGATATGGAGGAATAAAAGGCTAGGCTCAAGGCCTTGTAGATAGAAGTATGGAATAGGTATTAGCATAAAATAAGGGAGGCAATATTATATTTTGTTTATGATATTGATACCTAGAGATCACATTACCTGGTGACCCAATTTCTCTCTATTATTAAAACTCCTAGAAATGATGATAATAAGTTGAGACATATCCTAAGTAAGTGGATAGCAAGAGAGGAGACAATGACTAAGACATTTTTTGATATAGTTGATAAAGAGAATGATGACTATCATGCTGACAATTTATTTATGATCAAGTGATTGGCTTATTAGATTTTAATACAAAAAGGGAGTTAGTACAAAGATAGACTAGGTCATGCATGTCCAAATGTTAGAACAAAAGGTTTACTAGCTTTCCTTCATTATTCATAAAGACATGAGATAAAGACAATAACAAACTAGGATGATAACATTTTGGCCATGTTGAATGATAGAATAAGAAAGATAATAAGTAATTATGACAATGTTTTATTTATAGATGTTGTATTAGAATTGACAAAGGCCAGAAGATTTTATAAACTTTTCATCTCTAAGGAAAAATATCTTAAAAAGAAATGGAGAGGTATTACTAACAAAGGGAAAGAAATCATCAATTATGATTGGCTTGATGATTCAATATATGGCAAATGAGTGGCCAAGTATGTCATGCCCAAATTATCTTGAACAAGACACACAAACACACATACAATAATAATATTCAATTTTATTTCTTGGAAATAATTTAAGAAATATTTAAAACAAAATATATTCAAAGTATTGAAAATTCCTTTCAAATATTACAATCATATTTGGATCCTTACACCAATTTATAAATTACATGAAGATCTACTTCTGTTCTTTTACAATACATAACTTTTACAAATGTTCATAATAAATCATCTTCAAAACTTCAATAGAAAGTGAAAATCTTCTAAGCTTTTATTCAACACAATCCATTTAGAAAACCTATACAAAACAACCCTATAGACCATGGAGATCTCACCTCCCAGCCTACGTCTCTAAGAGACCACCCACCGAGCTTGGAGAAGCAAGACCAACCAGGTTATAATCAAACACACACATATGAATCAACAATACAAGATACAACATTTAACACCCCTTTTGAGCTTACATAGTAGGTTACCAGAGGAACCAATAGAATGGGTGAAGGTGTGTCTAAAACCTCGAGGAGAAGCCAAATACAGAAAACCAAATCTGCCTTCATAAGGCATACAAAATAAATACCAACTCTCACAAAATTTCTCCCCTTATCACCCCCAAAGTGCATAACAAAGTATTGGCACATGCATCCCATACTACATGCTCATCCCTCTTCCTTCCAGGGAAGAGACTCTACACTCAGGGGATAGGCCCAACTAACCCTTTCACCCAAAGGCCACTTCTTCCCTTCCAAGGGTGAATGATGTCCTTCCACACCCATAAAATCATAATCTCAAAAATCAAATCAAAATAAGGCGATAGAAATTCATCCACACACAACAATACAACAAGAATAATGAACAATACACATATGCATCTCTAGAAAAATTTACACATATTTTATTCAGAAAAACAATACAACACATAATTTCCAAAGCATGGCAAAAACTCCAACCTTTCTCCAATTTATGGTAAATGACCCAATTTGAGAAGAGCCCTCTATCCTTCCTTAATCAATTTCCAAAATTTAAAATCTCTAAAACTAGAAAGTGGGTGAATGTGAAATCTATTTTCCAATTTCCCTCTAAAAGAACATTCTTAATTTTTCTCCATCATGAAAGAGAACAAATACTTCAACTCCACCTAAGTTTCCCTATTTGGTTGAAATTATCAACTCACTGGAGATAAGGTAGGAATTTTGGATAAGACTTCTTCTATTTTCGCAATACTTAAGAAATTGGATTTTACAAGTGTTAGAAAAGAAATTTTAACTCCAGTAATGCCAAAATTAAAGCCCTAGCATATAGTACTAACATGTAGGTAACTTTATTTCACTAAAAGAACACTCTAAGACTCAAATAAAGCCCTATAAAGTCACCCTAAACTTGAAATCCAAAATTTAATTTAATTAAAACCTTCATAAGATATTTTATACAAGAGGATGAAAACTTAAACATTTCTAACTGGTTAGGAATAAGGTTGGGTGTCTTTTGCCAATGACTCAACCTCACTTTCCATTTAAACACATAACAACACAAGTGTCAAGTGACACTATAAATATACATTTAACATTATGAGTGGAAAATGAATTTTCACAAAAAAGAATCTAATCTAAGACATCCATTCACATTACATTCACAAAGTAAAATACTTAACAATGAGGTTAAGATCTCTTCATTAGATCTAACCTTGGCAATCTCAATTAATACAAAGGTATAGTCTTGGTTTTTCGTTTGACCATGGATATTTCTTGCACACTCAAACCACATATTAGTAGTCCAAGATAAATAAAACATATGCACATATAAATCCTCAATTAATTCTATATTCATAATTGAATCAAAACATAAGGCATTTCTCAACTGAATAACAATTTTCCATTTCTAACCATTGTGCATATTTAATACTATCATTATCAAACTAAACATGATGTGACTCTTTTGCAACATTTCATGATTTTGACACACACACACACACACACACACACAATCCATCTAACATTTATATTCAAACATAATTTCCTACTCATTAAAAAAAAACCAACCAAGTACATGAATGTAACTAATCATCAAGCATCATAAATAAGTTCTAACATCATAAATGATTACCATAAAATAAAGTCTTCCATAGTATTAAATAGTCTGAGTAACAATCCAAAATAGTCCAACATATAACAAGGTCTCAAAATATAAAGTATCTACAATGAAAAATATAAAGTATCTAAAATGTAAATAAACTACTATGATATGCTATGATGGGCCAGGGTGAGGCCTCACATCCTCCCCCCTATGCATGAACCTCCTCCTGGAGTTCATTAAAGAGGTATTGGTATTGAGCTCTCATCTATGTTGTGTCCTCCCATGAAGTTGTGACCTCATCATAACAATCCCACTAGACTCTAACCTAGTCCAACTCCCTGCCTCGAAGTGTTAGAGTCTGTCGCCCCAAAATACAAATGGGCTCCAAAGCTATGTGTCCGTCTGAATCCACCTATAAAGCACCCTAATCTATAATGTGAGACTCATCATAAATATGCTTCCTCAATATTGAAACATGAAACACATCATGGATGCATTACAGGCTAGGTGGCAAAGATAAATGGTAGGCAACTAGTCCTATCCTCTATAGCATCTCAAACAGTCCAACAAAATGAGGTGCCAACTTAGAATCCTTTCCAAAATGGACTAAGCTCTTGTGCAGATGCACTCTTAGAAAAACTCTATCACCAACCATTTACTCTTTGTCTACCCTCTTAGCATCAACATACTTTTTTTGTCTATCTTGAGCCTCCCTAGGATGTTGCCTAATCAAATAAACTTTCTACTCTATGTCTCTGACTAATTGTGGTCTAATGGATACTCTATCCTCAATCCTATCCCAACTCAAAGGAGTCCTGCAAGGTCTACCATATAAGGCCTGATAAGGAGGCATACTTATAGAAGTATGATGGATATTATTATAGGAAAACTCCACAAGATGAAGGTACTCCTCCCACTTCACCTGATGGTCCATCACATACATTCACAACATATCCTCTAATATCTAATTAACCCTTTCAATCTATCCATTAGTCTGAGGGTGATATGATGTACTAAAATTAAGACTACTACCCAAAGATGTTTAAAGCTCACTCCAAAATGAAGATGTGAATAGAAAGTCTCTTTCATAAATGATCTTATGAGGTATGCCATGAGGTTTGACAACATCTCATAAGAACACTTGCACTACTAGTGGTGTTGTAAATGTAGTACAAACAGGTGAGAAGTGGGCAACCTTAGTCAATGTATCAACTGTCACCAAGATAGCATCATGACAATGAGAAGACATAGTAAGGCCAACAATAAAGTCCATAGATATCACATCCCACTTCCACATAGGTATCTCATGTTGCTATAAAAGTCCCTCTAGATGGCTATTCTCTACCTTCACTCTATAAAATTCAAGACATCTAGCAATAATATCAACAATCTGTACCCCTATCCTGGGCCAAAAGTACAACTATCTCAAGTTTGAATTTAACTTCTTCACACTAGGATGTGTTGCATAAGGTGCTTGATGAGCCTCTAAAATGATGAACTCTCATAGGTCACCCAAAGAAGGTACATAAATGCATCCTCTATGACATAAAAGCCCATTATGCTCCAAAGAATAGTCTACAAACTTTCCCACTAGGGGTCTCTAACAATGTGCAATCTGAAAAATCTTTGCATATAACTTATCCTTGGGAAAATGTCGTAAGATGCACTCCTTAAAATTTGTGGTAGTATTCATGGAAGATATCGTATGTCATCTCCTACTTAGAGCATTTGAAACCACATTCTCCTTTCCCTTGATGTAATGGAAATCAAAATCATACTCACATAAGAAAAATCATACTCACATAAGAACTCCATCCATCTTCTCTACCTAGCATTAAGGTTTGGTTGTGAGAAGATGTATTGCAAACTATGATGATTTGAATGAAGCTCAAAATGGTGACCTAAGAGAAAATATTCCTATCTCACTAAAGCATGAACTACTGCCACAAGCTCAGATCTATGTTGGACTATTTTGAACTATTATTTAGACTATTTGATACTATGGGACACTTTATTTAATGGTTTTAGATTATGGTAAAATCAGGTTTTGAAGGGGCCCCGAAACCCTTTAACATCAAGAGAAAGGATAAAGAAATAATAACCACCAGGAAAAATAGTCTTAGAACTTATTTATGATGCTTGATGATTAGATACATTCATGTACTTGGTTATTTTATTAATGAGTAGGAAATTATATTTGATAATAAATGTTAGATGGATTATAAATATATATATATATGAAAATCATGAAATGTTGCAAAAGAGACATATCATGTTTAGTTCGATAATGGTAGTATTATATATGCACAATGGTTAGAAATGGAAAAATGTCATTCAATTGAGAAATGCCTTATGTTTTGATTCAATTATGAACATAGAATTAATTGAGGATTTATATGTGCATATGTTTTATTTATCTTGAACTACTGATATGTGGTTTGAGTGTGCAGGAAATATCCATGGTAAAATAGAGAACCAAGACTATACCTTTGTCTTAATTGAGATTGCCAAGGTTAGATCTAATGAAGAGATCTTAACGTCATTGTTAAGTATTTTACTTTTTGAATGTAATGTGAATAGATGTCTTAGATTAGATTCTTTTTTGTGAAAATTGATTTGCCACTCGTAATGTTAAATGTATATTTATAATGTCACTTGACACTTGTGTTGTTATGTGTTTAAATGGAAAGTGAGGTTGAGTCATTGACAAAAGACACCCAACCTTATTCCTAACCAGTTAGAAATGTTTAAGTTTTCATCCTCTTGCATAAAATATCTTATGAAGGTTTTAATTAAATTAAATTTTAGATTTCAAGTTTAGGGTGACTTTAGATGGCTTTGTTTGAGTCTTAGAGTGTTCTTTTAGTGAAATTAAGTTACCTACATGTTAGTACTATATGTTAGGGCTTTAATTTTGGCTTTATTGGGGTTAAAATATCTTTTTTAACATTTGTAAAATCTCATTTCTTAAGTATTGCTAAAATGGAAGAAGTCTTACCAAAAATTCCTACCTTATCTCTAGTGAGTTGATAATTCTGACCAAATAGGGAAACTTAGGTGGAGTTGAAGTGTTTTTTCTCTTTCATGATGGAGAAAAATTAAGAATGTTTTTCTTTTAGAGGGAAATTTGAAAATAGAGTTGACATTCACCCACTATCTAGTTTTAGAGATTTTTGATTTTGGAGATTAGATTAAGGAGGGATAGAGGGCTCTTCTCAAATTGGGTTATTTACCATAGCTTGAAGAAAAGTTGGAGCTTATTTCGTATTTTGGAAATTATGTGTAAATTTTGGTATAGATGCATATGTGTGTTGTTCATTATTCCTATTGTATTGTTGGGTGTGGATGAATTTCTATTACCTTATTTTCATTTGATTTTTGAAAGTATGATGTTATAGGTGTGGAAGGACATCACTCACCTTTGGGAGGGAAGAAGTGGCCTTCAGGTGAAGGGGTTAGTTGGGTCTATCCCCTAAATGCAGAGTCTCTTCCTTGGAAGGAAGAGGGATACACATGTAGTATTGGCTGCATGTACCAATACTTTGTTATGCACTTTGGGGGTGATAAGGGGAGAAATTTTGTGGGAGTTGGTATTTATCTTGTATGCCTTGTGAAGGTAGATTTTTTTTTTCTATATTTTTCTTCTCCTCAGGGTTTTAGGCACATCTTCACCCATTCTAGTGGTTCCTCTGGTAACCTACTATGTAAGCTCAAAAGGGTGCTAAATGTTGTATCTTGTATTGTTGATTTATATCTATGTGTTTTATTGTTACCTAGTTGGTCTTGGTTCTCCAAGCTTGATGGTGGTCTCTTAGAGACTTGGGCTAGGAGGTGAGCTCTCCATGGTTTACAGGGTTTTTTTGTATAGGTTTTTTGAATGGAATGTGTTGAAGAAAGGCTTGGATGATTTTCACTTTCTATTGAAGTTTTGAAGATGATTTATTATGAACATTCGTAAAAGTTATGTATTGTAAAAGAACAGAAGTAGATCTTCATGTAATTTGTAAATTGATGTAAGGATCCAAATATGATTGTAATATTTGAAAGGACTCTTCAAAACTATGAATATTTTTTGTTTTAAATATTTCTTAAATTGTTTCTAAGAAATAAAATTGTATATTATTATTGTGTGTGCGTGTGTGTGCGTATATGTGTGTCTTGTTCAAGATAATTTGGGCATTACAAAGTATGTATCAACAACAAAATATTCACAGATGGAAATAGAAGATAAGCTACAAGATAAATCAATAGCTAATGAAGAACTAAAGTTTGTTGACAAAGGTGTTCAAATGACTAATGAGAAAGAAAGGGAGTCAAGTTCAATTTAAGTGTCTCAAGAAAATAAAGTCAAGATAACAGAGATAGACAAGAAATGCCCTCAACCAACACAAGAAATTAAAGACATAATACCAAAGGTGGTCGAGGAAACTAACAATTAGGCGCTTGTTGTAGATATTTTAAAATCAAATCAAAGCATAACAGAAGAAGAAAAGGTGTGCCCACAACCTAAAGAAGAGTAGAAAAATGAAGACCGTTAGATGTTGTGGAGGAACAAAGAATAGGAAAAAAAAAAGAATAGGTCCCACCACAAAGCAACAAATGAAGGAACTATTTTGTTATCAAGAAAAAATGCCATAAGCGTTTTCAGTTTCCTCATGCAGTGAAGAAAATGATATTTTTGTCTTGTATGTAAATATTTTGTTTAGGATAGTTGTCCTTTTCCCTCTAGACCTAAAGCTTGTTGTAACTCATGCTATATAAGTGAGTTCCCAAGGCTAGAGGATGGTTTGAGATTTTGATTCTAAATAGAGTTGTGTTCATTTTTTGAGTCAGTCCATGATACTATGCAATTTTGTTCCATAATTTTAATAGAAAGTTACAATGACTTGTCTAATAGAGTTGTTTTCTTATAATAATGGTCATTGAATTGTATACAATTTCAAATAAGTTAATACAAAAGGCAAAAAGTTAGTTGTTCATCCTAGATCCTGTCTCTTCTTTTATTTCCATTTTTCTCTCTGAGATTTTAGGGAAAATTTTATTAAATTTCAGTTCTAATTCATTTTAAATTATATTTTAGTTTACTTTTTCTAATAATCTATTGGGATATGTAACTTCTTAAAGTAAATTGAAAGAATGTTATGGTTTTCATTGAGGATTTTGATAGGTATGAGGTCTAGAAATAAATATTGATAATCTTATCACAAAGTGTTAACATAGATCTAGAAGTAGATGCCTAATTCCTATGAGTTTATACCCCAATAGATAAGGCATTGATCATCCTTGAATTTGATCTAGTTTGGAACATCTTATATAGTGCAAAAATTCATATAAATCAATCATTTTACTATTATGTTATTAACTATCTAAAGTACTAGCTTGTACTTGATTCATGGAGTCTTAGGGTTTGATAGAGTAGTAGTTTGTCATCTCTTTTACTATCCAAGAATTATAAGAATTAAGACAATCATCTATTATATTAGAATTCATGTTAAGAGTTTGAGTTTTATAGAGATAAAGATTGAATCACTAGGTATACCCACCCAAATCCTGCAGAATTCAAAGTGGAGAAGACATCAGAGTCATGTTATTGGTTCTTTTAATTTTCTGTGTCAGAATTCCCATTATGGTCTCCAGCTAATACTTAGGTTTTCTAATCTTTTAAGAGGTTGTTAAATTTATGTCAAGTCAAAAGCCAACAAAATGGTGTCTCTATTGGGGACTGCTCATATTGGTTTATTTTAATAGACAAACCTTGAGAATGTAAAAAATCCAATATAGCAGGACATACGTGCCATGGGTTGTATCTAAATAGTTCCTTATCTATGAGAAAGATTTTTCTTTTCCCAAAGTGCACCATATTGAAGTCATTCTATATTAGGCCCTTGTGTTAGATTTGTGATCAAAAATTCTTTTCTCATGATATTTTCCTATCTTCTAGCCATATTATTTTTTCCTTTAGTAGGGTGGTGACTCAGTCAAAGGTTTAGTAGATAGTGCTATTTATTTGAAGTGTTGTTTGAAATGATAGATAGAAGGAAAAACATCCGAGCATACATAAAGGAAAATCTAGAAGTCCCACTATACACAAAACTACCTCATGTGGGTAGAAAGAACCAATCCAATAAGAAAGGAGATCCTTGATTTATTTTCTAATAGTTTGTGTCATGTTTGGTAAAAAATTAATATCATGAGGATGTAATATGTGGCTCCTACAAGGGTTTGAGGTCGGTGTATCATTGATCAATAGTTATCAGATAAAGAAAGAGCATAATATTAAAGGGACATGTATTTATTATGCATGAAACCTTTTATTATTACATTGTAAATCATAAAGGGAAAATAAGTCAGCTAGTTGTTTAAGTGATAAATAATCATTAATTTGAAAACTTATAGTTAAGAAGCCAAGGATGCAATAGTAGAAGAATATCATAACATGTGTAGAAGTGGTTGATTCTCAATATTGAAAGGTTGAACTAAAATCAATAATGTCAGGTGGGAATTAGTGCATTTGCATTTTAATTTCAAATAAGTTCAACATGAAGTAATACAAGACAACAACATAATCATTGTATAGTTTGGTTGGGAATGCTTTGAAGCACCATAAACAAATGATGAATGGAATAATATAAAAGAAGTTTCTTGAGAAAAAAATTCAAATGATTTTGAACTAAAAGAACACAACTTGGAACCTTAAGGGCAAGTTTGATGAGGTAAATAATTTGAATAAAGTATCCAAGACAAATGAGAAAACAATGGATTCTTGTAGTGGTTGGGATGGAAGTTTCAGCAACAAAAAGCTTCTTGGATCAAAGGTATTACAGATGATGGATGAAATAGTAAAACAAAAATTGAACTGAAAGTAAAAGAGGAAATAGAGAAAGTTGATGTTGCACAAGAAAGGGAAGTGGTGGAATAGTTGTTTACAATCATCTACCCAATCCCATTCTATAATTTGTGATAGCCTTGAGAAGGTATATCCAAGATAGGGTGGTAATGTTGTAAAAAAATTGTAGTCCATAGTTTGTCACTTGTTGTACCTCAATGATAGTTCTTTGATATGCTTGGTCCCAATGGTGCTAAAGACTACCTCCTTAAATGTGATGAAATGACTTTAAACTCCCATTTATAGAAAAACATACATATGGGGTATGGGTATACTTACAAATATGGATAAAATCTACTCAAGCATGGAGGTTTGTCTACAACATGACTTGATCTTGAAAAATATTTCTAGAAGGGAACATATTTTATTTTATGATAGGTTGAAGAATCTCAAAGCTGCATCCTTTCAAATATCCTTAGAAGAATCTCTAAAAGTATAGATCTTTTCAATAGAGGGGTTGGTGACAAGAAAGTTTGAAAAATATAGTGGTGGCTGAATAGAAGAAAACCCTTATATATAGTTGTTGATCTAAATGCAACTAGGAGATAGTTCATAAATCTATGAAGGAGAAAGGAGTCACAACATCAAGAGTATGAATTTATTTAGTAAAGAATATACCCAAAAAAGGAACCACAATAAACAAGGTCATGTTCAACAATGGTAGCCTAAGTAGCAGATGGATGACTTTAGTGACTTATATAAGAAAGGAGCAAAGTGCAGAAAGGAAAAAATGGAAAAGGCTGAAATACAACTAAAACCATCAAGTAACAAAGGCTATGAAAGAAAACATGGAAAAGAGAAATATTATGTTTTAGTAGATACAAAATAGAAAGAGAAAGCATAAAATCTCAACATAGGAATGAAATCATTCAGCTATTGGAGCCATGAAAGTTGTTGGTATAGGAAGCAGATTACTAAAAATAAAAAATATTGGTGTTGAAATTTCTCCAAGCATGAACCCAATTTGGGTAATAAATAACATATATTTATGATGGAATCCTTCATGTATAAGCACAACATCAATAGAAAACCCTAAGGTTTCAAAAGGAAGAATCATATTTGAATGAAAATAATAGATGAAGAAATTGATAATTTTCATATGTGTCAAAAGTATTCAAAGATAAAAAAACATTTTTATTGTCTACATGGTGGCTTACCCAGGTATTTCCAGTAAATATATATGTAGTGTGTGAAAAAGTGTTCCTTCAACAAGTAGGGAAAAATGAGTGTTGTAAATGGCCCATGGAATAGAAAGATAATTGAAATTCCCAACTAATATGAATAGAGAGAAGGACTTGAGCTAGGTATTTGCCTTTGTTTTAAGAAAAAATGAAAAAAAAAGTGTCTTTCTTGATGGAATGATTACAGTCACGAGCTATAAGTATCTTGTCAGATGAAAAAGTAAATGATTAAAACTTCATGGAAAACATAATGTACCTCCAAAAAGTGACTCTTTGTAGTGGACTCAAAGAGTTTTACCTCTGTTTCCTTAGAACTTCAGCACTACTACACTAGAATGTCATAAAGAGAAAAAATATGGTGTCTATCAACAACTTTTCTTCCTTTGAAACCCTACATCTCCTCTTTTTCTTTCCTTTAGAGATTTTCATTGCACAAATGAATAATTCTAGGGTTGAGACAAAACATATTTACCCCTCAATTATTTTTAATATATCTTTGAAGTTCATGTTTTCTTTTTGATGGGAATATTTCATACTTTTCAAAATAAATTGAAACTTAATGCATGTTGTCAGGGGAGGGGGGGAAGGGAACTTAGGAGATGTTTTGAAACCTTGCATTTGTTTTTAATTCTATATTATAAAATATAATATTAAATGATGTTATACATCATTTAGTGTTGTTTTTATTATTTTAAAATGTAAAGAGTGAATTTTGAACATGTTCTTATGACTATTAATAGAATTTGACATGTGTTATAATACCTAGTCTTGGGAGAGCTAGAGATATTATAAGAAGATTTAGTGTTATAAGTCAGTTAGAGTCATGATGAGTAATTCTAGGATGTAGTTTAAGGTCAAATTTGACTTTTCCAAGTCAGTTTGGTGATCTTTATGGCTAGTTGGAGCAATTTTTGGGTAGTTTAGCACGAGTTGTTGCTTTCTTAATGACTTAGTGAGGTTTATGAGGTGCTTAGTCATCATTTTTTAGGAGTATTGACACCTATTTTGGAGGATTTTTTCATGGATTCAACCCTTAGGGGTTTGTACTTAGTCTTTTGGACTCCTTTTGATTTGGAAAGTTCTGATTATGTAGAGGAAGATTTGTGGCATATTTTTGTGTCCTTGATTTTTTTGCATATTTTGTAACTTAGTTTGTTTTGGATATTGAATATCATGACTGGATCATTTTAGCAAGGTTTTACCATCCTTCTTTTCTTTTCTACAATTTTGTGTAAATGTGTAATAGATAAAGGAAATTAGTGAGTCTTAGGATTCCTTTTATTTTGTCTCACCTCTTATCAAAGTGCAGAAGTGTAAGTCTATTTGTTGGTTGTAGTGTGTGTTTATCAAATTTGATGGGAGTGTTAAGTGAATATCATCCTTTCCTTAACATTTTATCATTTCAAGACCTCAATATGAAATATTTTTGCAAGCCTTTACATAATTGAAGATTCTAAACATAAAAATAAGGTCTTCAAATAAGTGAAGTCATTTATATGTTTTTGTGTCAATATCTTTAGTGAATCACTTGTTAAGTTAGGTTTAAGTTTTTCAAGCTTTTTGTAAGTTTTATGCAACATCTGTTCCTTTTTCCTTACTAAATCCTAAGGAGAAAATTAGGTGATTCCCCAATAGGAGCCAACCTAGAATATGGAGGACTCAATTTCATAATGACATGTCCTACACATAGAATTTGAGTCCCATGTTATGCCAAATTACTAAAACTTAAAAATGATAGTAGGGTGAAAATTTGGTGCATATTAGTAAGTAAAAAAATAAGTAGAATCTCAAGGACCAATCAAGAAATATCAATGACATAAAACATAGTATGTTGTGGGACCAAACTACATGTACTGAGAAAAGGCAAGGTAAGTAATGTACTTGATGTGATATATTTATTTACTTATATTTACTCCTTCATGAATTATGTTTATGGATAATTTATAAATATATACATATGTACGTGTGTGTGTGTGTGTATTTGTAAAGGTGGATTTCAAAATAAATAATACACATGATTTGATGGTTATGATTAATGTTTAAGATCAAGAGAGTCCCTTTCAAGTGGAAAGAGTGATCTTATTGTGACATCACCTCTTTAATCTTGGTATGTGAAGTTAGTCTCCATTTGACTTACATGAGTGGGAATGATATAATATTTAAGGCCAAAATATTTCATTGATGTCAACATATGCATATGTGATAAGGGCTTTGGATAGAGGTTACCTCTTCTAAGAAGGACCTTAGATGGAGAAATCTAGAGAAGACAAAGAAGTAAGTGAGGATGGTACTATTTAGGACCTAAAGATCCTTAGGAGGGTTAGTAATCTCAATTTGGGGATGTCATTAAGGTTGGGGTTAGGATAGAGGGAAGAACACTATATCTAGAATTGCTATTAATTGGTTCTAACATTTAACTTATAGACAATACATATTATCCTAAGATAACAACAAATATCAAGGACATTATAGTGGTATCAAAGCATAATCCTACCATCCTATGAAGGTTGTTCCACACAATTCTATCCACACACCAAGATATCAATGGAAAAACAATCAACACAAGAGTTAAGAAGTTTCATGGAAAAAACCAATTAAAGATTTGAAAACACCAATAAAATGATATTAATGATAAACAACAAAAATGTTTTGGTCAAATTTAAGCCTATGATTTTGATATAGAATATGTAAAGGAGATTGATAATGAAGTTGTCTCTCTAAGAGATCCCACATCAATAATATTACATGCATCTCAAAATATTGGAAATGAGATATCATATAATAATATGTCAAAGATCCCAATCAAAAGAAATTGTAGAAGAAAAATTAAGATTACAAGGTTTGGGATGACATCATTCTTTATAAAGGAAGAGTATACTTAACCAAAAGCTAAGCATAATTTTTGAAGGGAGAAATCATGATAACTCACTAGCATGACATCAAGGATATTATAAAATATATAAGAACATTAGAGAGAAATAATCTAGGAATGTGTTGAAGAAGGATGCATTATGATAAGTTAGTGTTAATGTAGTTGTATTAAACAAAGGAAATGAAAGCTACATATATAGATTTGCAAAGATGATGTTTCTCAAATAAACAATTGGGAACTAAATAAAAAAATAAAAACTACTAAATAAACTAAAGACTAAGATGATCATTCAAGAAACATTAGAATATTCCAATACCCTCTCTTAATGGTCATTGTCTAACTATTGTCTTTTCAACACAAATTCTACAAAACATTTTGGTGTTGTTTAGACCCTCCTTGGATTTTCTTAATGTTAATGACCAAGAAGCCAAAATTTTCCCATAAAATAATAGAGAAGGGTGCCCTATCTTAAGAATTCTTTCCAAAAAGAGACAAGAGCCTACCACTGACTCTGCCACAGAGATGAGTCTGCCACTAACCCTCCCAAAATCAAAAAACATCTCAAAATATATCATCACAAAATATCCAACTTAATGTTGGATAAAAAAGTTACTATTCCCTAGAGATAGAGACAAGCACTGAGAACAACTAGTACAATGTTGAGGAAAAATGAACAAACCCTCCAAACTTTGCACATAAGCATTATGCCCTAGAACATACTACAAAAAGGCATTTTTTTTACGAGAAAAAAAAAATGAGCCCAATTTTTGAGGTAAAAATTGATCAAAATCCAACATGATTTTTGAGGTGAAAAATCAATCAAAACCAAAAAATACAAAGTTTCAACTTTTTAAGGAAAAAATGGTAAAACCAACTAGATAATCTTTGAGGAATAAAATTATAAACCCACAAAAGAATCCCATGGAACTTTGAGAACAACAGAATCATAAATTTTCAAGGGAAAAATTATAGAAAGCTATAAGAAAATTTTAAGGGGAATAATGATGAAAACTCGTCAATTATTTTTTTGGTTAGAAAAGTATGAGACTTACCATTGTAAAGCACCATATGCAAACACACACAATTACATGCAAGTACATGCAACCTTAGAAAAATAAACTTTTATTGAGACTAAGAAATTGCAGTTGAAAACCCTTAGCTGGGCTTCAAGTTCTAGGAAAAATCCTTGGAGACAAACCCAAAAAGTTTTATAAAATAACTCTTAACAATTTTTATTTCTAAAAATCGAAAAACAATTTTCAAGAAAAAAATCCAAATCAAAAGAGGCTTGAATTTTTCTTTAAAAAAAATCCATTTTTTTTGAAATCCCATTGACCTACTTTGATACCATATTACAATATATCAATGTTGATGTGCTTGTATTAAATAAAGGAGATGAAAATTCCTTATATAGATTTACAAAGATGATGTTTGTAAAAGAAAGAATTGTGAACTAAAGACAAAAATAGAAATTACTAAATAAACTAAATACTAACTAAGATGATCATTAAAGAAATATTAGAATATTCTGATAGGATGTGCTAAAATATTAATAGGAGTGCATGCCTTATCAATAGAAAAAGATAGAATTGGCACACCCAATAGAGTTACTACAACCACTGTCCCATCCCAAACCAAAAATGGGAAAATATATCAATGGATTTCATAATGGTATTTCCAAAGGTCCAAGTGAAGGATAGCATATTTGTGGTAGTGGAAAGACCTACATAGCAAGATCATTTTTATGTTTTCTCCATAGAGTACAAGGCACATCAAGTAGCCAAATTATTTTTTAGGGAATGTTTTCAACTCCACGGGCTTCCACAAAATATTATAAGTGATAGAGATAGAAAGTTCCTCAATAAATTTTAGTTATAACTTTTTTTCCTAGTAGGAAAAAGCTTGACTTCCAACACAAGCTATCACACCCAAACCAATGGGCAACCATATGTAGTCAGTAAATGACTAGAAGGAAATTTGAAGAACTATGTTATGGGATAACAAGATGCTTGGGTTAAGGGAATATATTGAGGAAAATATTATCACAAAAAATCACATAATATTTCAATAGGAATGAGCCCCCTTATGGTGATCTTTGTGTACAAGGCTATATCTTTCAAAAATCTAATCACCCAGGAAATCAAAGCACCAAGTGCACAAAATTTTGTAAGACAAAACATGGATATCATCAAAATCTTAAAGGAGAATTTGAATCAAGAAAATAACTTGATGCAGGAGAATATGTAGTTCTTGGCAATATTTCATCATTATATTTTCTATTTTGTTATCCTATTTTCCTGTTTGAATGCTCATGTGCATGATTCTTTGATTGTGCATCCTAGCTCATGTGATTCTTGTGGATTATTGAAGATATAATCTAGACCATTCTCCTATGATCACACATCACTTGGATTTATGTTCGATAAGTTCTCACTATCATGCTCTTGGATAGTGTGTTCTTTGCTAGCACTATGACTGATTAATGAACTTTTGTTGGGCGGTGTATGATTCATATGTGTGGTTGTTTGAGACTCTTTGTAATGATACTTGGATCATGTATGGACTTATATTTTTTTATTGTACATTCTTATATTCTTATTTTCTCGACCATTTATCCTATATTTGGGGTGTGTTCTATTTGTTGTAACACATTTCCTAATTATAGAAAGTGTGAATCTTCTAGGTGTACCTCTATGTTGTGGCGATTATATATGTATATGCATGATGAATCAAGCATATGGAACATAGTAGGAAGATCTACAGGTTAAGCTCTTATGCACATTGTGATCACACATTGAAGTTGTATTAACTATAAGGATGCAATGAGGGAGGCTTGTTACCCAACATGTTGTAAAAATTATCATTGGATTTATGTATAATCAATTGAACTCTATTATTTCATTTTTGTATTGTGTTTTTAATTCTTTGTGTTTACTCTTTCTAATTAGACATCTCCTTCAGGGATTCCCCATCCTTAGGCTACAATAGGTGGTATCAAAGATTAGTTTTATGTTCTCGTGGAGGTGATTTGACAAGAATTGTGTGGAAAATCCAAGGATTTGGTTGTAGGGTGATAGATCTTAGATATTACCTATAACTTGTGGAGGTTGTGATCTTGTAAAACCCTAATTGATTTAGTTATGAGAGTGAAAATTTGGGTTTTCTCTATAACTTATAGAGGGTTATAAAGATGGTTTGTGGAAGAGGAAATGCAGATCCCATGGTCATGGATATGTTGAGGTAGATTGCAACTAGACTTGAAGTGGTTGAGTCAACCCAAAGAAGAGGAAGACCTATTGATGATGTTAATGAAGATGAAGTTGTAGAAGTGGAATAGAGAATTCCTAATCTCGAACAAGGTAATGAAATATATTTGAGAGCCTTGACAAGAATGCAAAACCACAATTCAATCCTTTTGATTATGATGGTAAGATTAATACTAATGAATTGTTAGATTGGATCTTCAAGATGGAAAAGTACTTTGAGTATGAGAATATACCAGTTGATAAGAAGGTGAATATTTTAAGTATAAAATTGAAAGGACATGCATCTCTTTGGTGAGAACATTTACAAAATAAAGAAAAGAAAAGATTAAGACTTGAGTGAAAATTATTAGCAAGTTCAAAGTGAAATTCCTACTGCATGATTATCAAATTATCCTTGAAAAAATTGCAAAATTTGAAGTAAAGAGAGATGATAGTGAAGGAGTACACTAAGTTTATAGATTGGATATCATATTTGGACACATTGATGATGAGGTAGAAATGATTGTTAGATACCTAAATGGATTGAGGACTTCTATATAAGATGAAATTAGTTTGGCCAAGATGGATAACATTGAGGAGGCATATCCATTTTCATTAAAGGAAGAAGAAAATTTGAACAAGAGGTAGAGACAAAGACAAAAAGGTAGAGGTGTTAGATTCCCTAGAGGAAGAGGTGGATCATATTGTAAGAGTAGAAAATCTTGTTCATATTGAGGTAAGATTATAAAGGAAAATTTGAATGAAAAGAAGAAAGTTTATATAGATGTAGAGGAAGTTATTCAAGGGGGAATGGATGCAAAAGAGTAGATAGTACTTGGTTTAAATGCCCTTATTTCAAATGTGGAGAAGAATGTCATAGATCATTCAAGTGAACTAATTCAAATAAGAAGGTTGGTAGCAATAGAATAAATGCACATGTATAGGAAGATTCATCTAATTTGTTGAATTTAATATAAGAAAGAACAAACTTGATGGTTAGGAGGACCTTTTAGAATGAAGAAGTTGTTGACAATCCTATGGAAAGGAAAATTTATTCAAGACCAAATATAAAATTGTAGATAAATGTTGCAAAGTAATCATTGAGAGTAAAAGTTTTGATAATTTGGCATCAAAGGAGTTGATCACCAAATTGTAGTTACCAAGGATGAAATACCCTAAGCATTATTATATTTCTTAGAAAGAATGAACATAAGTTATTGATAAGTGAACAATGCCCTTTTATATTTCTAAGATTGGATCATATTATGATAAAGTCTTGTCTGATATTATGCCTATTGATTCTTATCACATTTTATTGGATATACCTTCACAATATGATAAACAAGCCTTGCATGACTATAAATTAACTGATATACTATTGTGGCTAATGGGAAAAGACAAGTTTTTCAACATTTGCTAAAAATGACCTAAGGATGAGAATCACACCACTATTAGAGTTTTTTTGATTGAAGGAAATTAGGTCATAAAGGATTTAAGGAAGGAAAGCATGTTTTTTTCTTTGGTTCCTAGAAATACTAAAAAGGGCATTGAAATGAACAACCAAAGGAAGTTAAATAATCTATAGTGCCTTTCTTGTTTGCAGTCTGTACCTTGTTATATTTTTTTTTGAGAGATACTTGTACTCATGTTATTATTTCTACATTTGAGATGACTAGAGGGTCAGATGTTATACCTTGATTTTAGTATCATAGATGTTAGACTACTATGTTGTACAGTTTATCATATTTGCACAATGATGCCATTTTGAGATGACAGTATGTTTTTTGGTAAAGATATCTAGTTATTTGGTATTTGGACATATCTCCAATTTTGTTATATGATGGATTTAATGCTATGGTTATTTAATTCATTCTTGCTTCAGTATGCTTTATGTGAACATGACTAATGTAAATGGATTATTTTAGCAAAATTGAATAAATGGTTAAATTAGGTGATTTAATGGATTTATTTTTTTGGCTATGTTATTATATGCAATTACACTTGATCATGTGTTTTAGTGTACATGAATTATTTCCCGGGTAGTGGCACACGGAGTTAGTGATTTAGTTGTTCATATTTTACCAATGTCACCTCTGTATGGTTGACACATCCTTATTTTAATTTTTTAAATTAAACCTTTTTGTGATTATTAATTTCAAACTCATTTGGATTATGTGACTAGACCTGTGAACATGTATGTGCATTTAGAGGTTCACATTGTCACAAAGGTTGTTTAGGATATTCTGTGATTTTGGGTTTTCAAGCTTTATTTTAATTGATTTTTAATTTTTGGTAGCTTTGTCATAGATGAATTCCTATTACTAGGAATAACTTATTTTCATTTGGGTGGATTCAATATCTAACTAGTCCTTCTAGTTATTTTCCCTAATTGATTATTCACTTGAAAAGTGAATAAGTATTGAAACTTCCTCACTTCACACTTTTAGAAATTTGAGAATTTGAGAGCTTTTTCCAAAATTCTCTTCTAGAGGATTATGTTTCTATTTGTTTCCAGAGATGTAGGTGTGGGATCTTTGCAAGATCGGTCTCGTTGGATCTAGTTTGGGAAGACCTTGCTGAGCTATGATTTCTAGCAACTTTTGTAGGTTATTTATTTTATTTTGTGGTTTCCTATTTCAACCCCTTTTGTTGTCAACTAGGGCTCTCCCATTTTCATTTTTCAGCTCTATTTTTGGTTATGTTTCTAGTAGTTGTTGGTTAGGAGGCTGAGAACTAGTATTTCCCTCTATTTATATTTGTTGGTTCTACCTAGTTGGTCAAGTATGAACATTTTTCTCAGTTTTCGGGATGAGGGTTTGGAGTTTCACACCGTTATGCTTGTCATTTTTCATACGATGTCTAAACCAAAATTTTATTAGATTTTTGTGTCTTTTGTGTGCTAAGACAAAATGGATTTTATTTTTGAATTTTTCTAGTTTTGGGGTTTTTACCTCAATTTATGTGCTACCTAATTTTCTCAAGTTTTATTGGCATGATGTTGGTCATGGACATGGATCATTTGTTGGGATGCTAATTAGGTCATTGTTTCTCTTTCTTGTTGCATTCGAATTCCTGAGCTATTTTTTAGTTGAATGTTTTATTGCTTGTGTTCTCATAAAACCCTTGTGTTTTGATATGTGTGATGATGGTGCACCCACTCATAAGCACATGTGTGTGTGTGTGTTTATCGAGTGAATTACGAGGCCCAAACTCTTCAAAGTATTATAGTTGAGTTATGTCTTTGGGGTTGGGTTGGGAATATGCATGCCTACAAGTGCTCATCATTGGATGAGTATGGGTAGTGTAAGGTAGCTTCATGGAGTGGCTTCTATCACAATTTTGGTGGCTTTTCCCAAGTTGACAGGCAGAAAGCTTAATTAGTGATAACTAAATAAAATACTAGGTGGTAATAAAACTAAAGATAATTAAAATGTGTGAGCACTCAAAAAAGTTTGAGGACACAGTGCGTGAGCCTTCCATTGGGTAGAGAGATTAGCACCCTGCTAGCTTGGGCTACTTGATGTCATGCTATTTCCCCTCTAGGTGATATTGGAATTACAATAGGAAAGGTAGACTTTTGAGAGGTGGGGGGTGAATCAATGCTTCAAAATTTGACCCATAAAATATTCACCACACATCCATCTCATGTATTCAATAAGTAAACTAAAATACCATGTAAAGGATGTACATCTAAAGCATGTAAACAAGTAAGCATTCACACATATAACACAAGATATGATTACCCAAAAACCCTCCAATGAGAAGGTAAAATTGGGGTGTGGATGACACACACAAATTTTCACTACTACAGTAATAAAGTGTATCCAATGAAGGTTACAATGTTTGATCATGAACCATGATCTACCTTGTGAAAGGTCTACCCTGTTAAAGGCTTACAAAGACTATTAGGTCGTACCCTCTTAAAATATTTCAACACCCTATTAAAAGTGTGCCTTGTTAAAGGACTTCAACTCACAACTAAGTAAGCACCTTGTTAGAGGATTTCAATATAGCCTATTAGGACTACTTTGTTAGGAGATTTAACTGATTCACCTATTAAAATGTCTCAGCATTGATCCTGCAGTTAGTAATTTGTTGTTTGATGATATATCACCTCTAAACTAACATATACTTGATCCTTCTTGATTAGATGTCTCTATGTTGTTCACTATTTCCTTCCTCTATTCTCTTTTAACTAATTTTGCAATACAATCTCAAATCATAATACCTTGGTCATCATGAATGTCCTAGTTTGCACATGCAAAACTCTCCTTGATCATTCACTCACTCCCTTTCACATTCATATAACATTTAGAGTTTTTCCTTAAGAATAACTAGGTGACTTAGGGTTAGGTGTAAATCAATGGCTATGCTTCACCCATTTTGCCACATCCCTTTACCTGATTGGATACATATAATGCACAGAGATTCCAACTTAATATTCACCCTTATCACCAAAATATCATTATTTAATTTGTAAGTCAACTCAAAAATGATTTACATAGTAGTTTTTGCCAATACAAACAACTACAAAAAAATTGTGTTACTTGGCATTTGAAGTACCTAATTTTTGACATATACTAATTTCAATACTATGACTTGACATCTAAATGACTCGGCATGCACTACTTTCTTGGCTCCTGAATCACTTGGCATATACTGTCTACTCATCGCTTGAGTCACTCAGCATGTGAGTGACTTGGTACTCACTATAGACTTCACATGCTCTGACTTATACATTTTTGCTCAATATATACTACTTGTTCGGCACAAATTAAGTAAATGACTTAAGTGTATAGACACTCACTTGTCAAAACCAATCTAAGATCAACAATCTCCCCCTCTGACATGAGTGTCAAAAACACTTGGTCATGAACTAATAATTTTATTCTTATAAGCATAACATAACTTAACTATTTGGCTTCTATACAAAATTTCAAAATATCAAAATTTTGCAATAATTTATACCTCAAAATCTTATAACTCCCACTAAGTTTTTTTATCTATTATTTTATATATTCTTCAATCAAAATGTTTCATGTTTAGTAGATTTTCCTCAACTGGTATTCTTTTCTAGCTCTTTCTACTCTCACACACTCTTTTTTGGCTCTTTCTGCTCTCACTCCCCCTTTTCTCTTGCTCTCACTCTCCCATTCTTGCCCCCCCATTCTCTTACTCTCCTTATGCTCTTACTCCCACTTTTTGGCACTGATGTCAATGGGTTACAAATTGATAGTGTGTTTGTCCAAAAGGATTTATAGACTTCAAGAATAATCTTAAGAGTGACATCCCAATTGTCACAAGCTATTCCAAAGACTTAATTTGGATGGCTAGCTCGGCAGCAAGGTGTACTAGGCCATCTAATGTAGAAATATTGGGGTTGTTCTCCATAAGAGTTTATACATAGCCCAACTCCTTGTGAAAAATCTCCATGTGAGAAGTCAATATAGTCTGGATGCTTATCAGTTTAGCCCTTATGCTAGCTTCATTTGTAGAAAATGTTGCTAATTGACTCTAGGTTTGCAATATGGTCCTAAAGTGTTTCTCACTTTGAATTGGAGTCATGAGAAGTTTAGCTCCAAATGACCACATGTTGAGCTATCATTATGCACAATGCTAGATGATAGGAATCATTGCAAACTCGTCTCTTGAAAAGTCATTCTTTTGAATCAACTCCAAGGTTCTAGGTTGTCTCATGTACTACTAAAATTTGATTAGTTGAAGATAAATGTGATTGTTCATGAGGAGTCCTTTACTGGTTCATTTTGATTTCAGATGAGATGTAAAATATGTTCACTATTTCAAAATATGCACACAAACGAATGGTGTTTCTATATTTTTGTATTTTTAATGAACGCAATCTAAAAATGAAACTAGTATGATTTCCTATTCTAAAAAGGGGGTTAATAAAGAAAATAACAAGAACTTTAAAGTAAATAACATGAAATTGAAATCCTAATGGACATAAGCTACAGAAAACAACATGTCTGCAAGTCAAGCTTCCAAAGAAATTAGTAGGTAACCAATGAAAGAAGGAGCAACACTTCCTTGATTCCACCAATGCAATCATCGGTGAGAAACTTAGTGATCATATGATATTTCACCCTTCATCAAATTGCAAGGCCACAGAAAGTGTGCTCATGCAAGATGAAAAGTTATGCAAGCACAATTCAATGATTTCTTCTCAAGTTTGTTATGTCAGTCAAATTCATCTAAACCGTAGCAAACACTGGAATTAATGAATTACACAACCAAAAACAAAGCAATTAAATTTTGGCTCAATCACAATTCCATGAACATACATCCACAAAAAATATGACACATTTGGGCAAGAATTACTACACTCCAAATGTGAGCACCAAAATCATAATTTTATTGCAAAATAATAGTGGCCCCAATTACATATTACAATGGAGTACTTAAAAGAAATCATCTCCTCAATTTATGTTGAGAGTGAGAGCTATCTTCATGCAATAAAATGCTTTTAATTTAATAAAACAAACTAATTATATACAAACTAACAATCTAACTGATGCTAAGTAGGATTCCATCTATTTTTCATTTATTAATTGGATGCATGAGCCTTTACATGTCAAAAACAAAGAATTTGTGAGACGAGAAAGAGTAAGAAAGCCTTCAGTCAAAGTGGAAGTGTCTAGAAGTGCCAAAATTGGAAGCTGATCCTTCACTGGGCATTTGTGAGAGTTAAACTACCATCAGAATGCATTTTTGATGAATGGAAAGCTCTATTTTTGCAACTTGAAGTTAACTATCGATGCATCTCTGGAAAAGTGCACCTATAGACCTATAGACTTGTGTACTTGTAGACCTATAGACCTACACACCTATGGACATACACACCTCAAAATGGTCCAAAATCTCAAAATTTTACTGAGTGTCAAAATTGAAATTCTAGCTTCTTGGTTTTGTACCCCTTCATCCCAAAGCTATGTCTAGATGTTTGCCCTTGAATTTTTCTATAGTCTCAATAATTATAGTTGAATCTAGTAAATATAGAGCCTCATATTTATCTTTTACCTTCTATCTATAATTGTCTACCTCAATTTGAGTCTTAGCAAAATCCTCGAGTTTGGTATCTAATTCTAATAAAGCTTTTTCTATTCCAAAAGCCTACCAGATGTCCTCATCATTGAAAGCTTCCTCAAAAATCTTCCTAAAACTCTCCACTACTACCTTTATAAGAAATAACTTCTCTCATTCCTCATCATCAAAAAATCTCTAATTATGCATTGCTATAATGCCTCCCTACTTCCAAAATTTTCTCTTAGGCTTGGTCCTTGAGCTGGTGGATCTCCACGTGTAATGTTTCCATTACTTTATTTCTGTCTGCAATCTTCTCTATTCAATCATCAATCAAATCCAATTCCTCCACTATATATGCATCTATCTAAATCCTATACCTTTGCCCCTTAATGGCTTGCAAAACTTGTAAGTGTTTGCTCCAGGCACACACTTCATCCAATATACTGAAATCCTAGTTCAAAATTGCCACCATTTTATTTGCATTGTCCTATGTAGCATATAGTAATTTCAAATTTCATTGGATGATCAAAACACCTTTTTCTTCAAAAATTGCCTGCCAATATTAATAGGCTTTCAAAAATGGGTCCAGATGCACCCCTCCCCCTTCTCTAAGTACAACATTGAGAGTCTCCTTGGGGTGATTGGGATCTAAGGGACCAACAAATTTGGCTAACTATCCTCTTAGGATTTTTTTCTACCTTCAAAGTGTTTGGAGTTTGGCCCCTTCCTATTCCATGTTCTTGAAAACTTCTTTTATTCTCATGGTCACCATCAATCTAGCAGTATCCAATGTGGGACTCCCAACCATGACCTCTTTGATTTGATAATCTTGTGGACTGAGGCTTTCTATATCTGTATCAGCAGGAGGGATAACCACTTGTGTGAAAAAATATTGATCCTGAGTGCTATTGAAAAATGCCAACAATATTGCTCCATGTGATGGAGACTTAGGTTTATTTAAGATCTCAACCAATTCAATAATATCCTCCTCATCTGCATGGAATTGTGGTTTCATACTTCTCATTATTTCTTTCCTGAGCCATCTTTTGATATGTTCACCTAAAGAACCACCTTAGGAGGATGGAGTATGTTTAGCTAGCTCATTTCCCTTATCACTCCTCCCCATGGTTCTTTCTCTTTGTTAGGGCTCTTCTTCTATGGCACCTATCTTCATAGACCCTATAGTTTGCACCTTATTGTCTTGGGAGGAAAGTTGAGAATATTCTACCATTTGTCCCTTCTTTAATATTTCATTGGTCACCATTTACTATGGTTCCTCCTCTTGTAAAGGTTCCTTTTGAACCTATTCTTCTTTAGAATTTTGAGGCAAAGGAGTAACCGAGCCTTTATCTACCACTATGACTTGTGGTGGGGATGGGGGAGTAAGATTTGGACCCTGTGACTTTGGTGACATTTGCGTCCAGTCTTCCTATTGGGGTTCAAATGAAGGGGTATCCCTAGTATTATCCCCAACCGATTCTATTTCTATAGGCATGAAGTCAAAATCTAACATTCTAAATACATCATCACCCTTGACATCCTTCTCATCCACCCATTGTTGGACTTCATCTTCTGAAGAAGAGACTTCCAAAGGTTCCTCTAGGGTAGATGATGGTGTTACCATGGAACTTCTCCTCATTTCCTATTTTGTGGCTCTAGCTAGTCAGGTTCTTCTCTATATAGGCACATCTTCTTCTTCATCTTCCTCTTCTTCCTCCTCTTCTCCCTCAGGAATAGTTTTGGGGACAAATGGGAAGGGAACCATTCTATTTATCACCCTTTACCTCTTCTTTATGTAGACCTTAATAATTTTCTATTTGCTAGAGGTAGAAGGGGATGTTGGTTTTATTTGTGGAGGAGAAATAGAGACCTATTGAATTTCTCCTTCTATCTGGCTCAGGACAACTAGAGGCAATTGAGGATCTAGGTAGACTTGAGCAGATGCAATATCCTTTGACCCTTGCACATGTGTTTCCTACCACTGAGGAGGTTCTTGCACTTCACCCTCTTTTGTTTCAACCCTTTGAGGAGAGCTCCTCTTTTTTTTTCTCTTTCCTTGCCTCTCTAGAGGGTGATAGTATCCAACTAGGTGGCCAAGTTGGTATACTATTTCTGGCTTGATAGGAGACTAGGCTATAAAGGTAGAAATGGTAACTTTATTTTGTCTACTTTTCTCTGGGCAAGCTTATGCATGAAAAATCATGGTATCAAATATTGGATCAAGTTGAAATGGTTTCTTGATCCAATCCTTTTTCATATTGATGACATGCCTCACCCAATGATTAATATCATTGCTCTCTTCCCTGTCAACCTTGGTGTTCATTATGGGCCTTTCCCCAATTTTTTTTGAGTTGAATAGAGGCTCCAACAGCTCTCTAGAGTCTTGCTTCAATATCTCTTCAGGAATTGGAACCTTCAAAGCCTTTTTAGCCAAATACAAAGTCATCCTACAATAGTTCCTAATACAAATATCGTAGTTGTTTGTTGCACTCATTCAATGGTCTTCAATGGCCTCTTCATGGTGAAATTCTCTACCCACCAGACTCTTAGCATTCCCAATATTGTCAAAATATGGCGTGGGAGAATTGTACTCATCAAGAGGATATTTCTCCCATTCCCATTCAAAAGATAGAATATCCTATTTTTTCTTCATTTGATATGGTCCTATGACTAGGGGCCATGTCCAACATGGTCTTCATTTCTTCCTAACCCTGTCATATGTAGACTCAATTTGTTTTGCAATTTCCAATAGGACTAGTCTATCATAAGGATATCTAGGGAAATTTTTTAGGTTGACAGTGGCACTAGCTACCTGTAGGTACATGAATGTTTTGAACTAGATGTAGTAGGCCCCAAGAGCTATTATCTATACTATTGCATCATCAAATAATATTTTTCACATAATCTCCCTCTACCAATCGGATGATTATGTATATGAATGCATCATTCATGATTTTGTATTCTTTTCTCTATCCCAAGTGCTTCTTCCTCACTAGTTGAGGGTAGACAATGTAAGGTTGAGCATTGGAATCCTATGTGTTGCCTCTCTTGTATAGTCTAGGATAATTTTTTGCCCTTGCTACTAGTAGATACACCATATATGAGGTCATATAGAATTTCTTCTTGTCCTTGACCACCCCCAATTGTTCACATAAGCTCTCACTCAAAATGGTGGCCTAGTCAAGTGGCATCCTTGCTATCTTGATTGTCTCAATGAAGTTCACCATGAAAACATTCAGGTGCCTAGCTGCTAGTAGACCCATCACTCTACCTAAAAGAATAATAGAGTATTAATTATCTTCCTTCATGTACCCCCTTGTCATATCTACCTTTCTTGTTATCCTCCCTAGAGCAATTTTCTCAATGAGATATGAAGATTGGATGATATCTGTCACCTCTTGTAGGTGTTCCCTATACCACCTTTCAGCTACCTCATAAGTGAGTCTAATGAATTGATCTGACCTAAGGAGATGAAAGACCCTTTCAATGTTGTTGGGTTGAAGGTCAAGCACAACTTCTCCAGTCATGCTCTCCACCACACTTTCCTTAGGAACAACGTGTTGTGTGAGTGTCATGATTAGTATTGAGGATTGCATTGTTGTTGGGTGTGAAGTTACATTCACTAACCTTGATTACATTAATGCAGATACCAAAGGTAATCTCTCTATAGGTTTGTTGCAAATTCTTAAAAAATCCCCCAAATTGGTGTGTCCCAAATCCATATCCTTTATCTCTGTGTAATCATACTAGAACCTAGATTTTGATGGGACACCTTGGAACTTGAACACCATAGGCTTTGGTGTCATTTTCTCAGTGGATGACGATGCAATTATATCTACATGAAAAAAGGAAGATATCTATTAGTTCAAAATCAATAATGAAAAAGCAACAATAATACTTAGTCTCAAAATCAAATACACAAAAACATCTTGTTATCCTTCAAAAAAAAAATCTTTTTTTAAATATAAGGTGTGCACCTGCACACTAGATTAGGTACATAGGTGCGTACCTTACCTTCTTTTGAGTGTTTTTTTAGGGATGCATACTTGCGCACCAAATGAGGTGTGTTAGGGCACACCAAATTTTGGTGTTCATTTTTAAGTTTTTAAAACTCTTTTGTATCGAGTTGCACACATGTGCACCTATCTGAGTGTGCAAGTGTGCACCTTGTCTTTGAGGTTTAGTGTCATTTTGTGTGTGGGTACATAGTAGCACACCAAGTTAGGTGTGGTACAATGCACCCTTATGGCTTTTTAATTTGTGAAGGGGGGTGTGTAGGAGTGCACCAAGCTAGGTGTGCTACTACACACCCATTTTATTTTCATTTTCTCATTTGAATTTTGGAGTGTTTAGGTGTGCAACTACACACCATGTTAGGTACATAGATGCGCACCCAAATAACCATTTTGGCACTCATGTAGGGTGCACACTTGTGCACCAAGTTGGGTGTGAAAGTGCACACCAAGCACTTGTGTTTGCATTTTAAGTTTTGCAGAGTGGGGTGGGAGAAACAGATGGAAAGCACACTTGATTAGGTGCACAAATGTAAATTGCAGAGGACTTTGTTGGAGCTATGGTGAAAGGAATGTCCAGGAGCTCAAGATTCAAAGGTTCACAATGCAGAAAAGAAAATGAAAATAAGTGAGGGGAAAATGGGTGGGGGGTTTATATAAGCACATGCTCTTCAATGGTGTGCTGGTGCTCATCAAAGATGATGTGCACTTGCACAATAGGGTAGCTACATAGGTGTGCAATTTTTTTAAATTTTTTTTTGACTTTACGACTTGGGATGCAGACTTAGGGCCTCAAAATTGGTCTGAATTTGGAAAAAAAGTAGGGGGTTCACATTTCAATTAGGAAATGGGGCATGTGTTGTGGAACCATAACACTATTTGACTTTCCAAGTTTAGGATGTGATTCCATATTTCTTTTGTGAAGAGTGTAGGATTACACAATTTGGTGTACAGAGAGAAAATGTTCTCAAGTACCTTATTCACATTATCTATCTTAGCTGCCAATGCAACTTGTGTAAGTTCTATATGACTAGATATTTTCTCATTCACTTTATATTGAAACTTCTTCTTAGACCATTCTAATAACTTTGCATTACTATAAGGTTTGCATCACTTACCTTTTCCACTATGTTAGTCAATTGTTCAATAAGTGGCTTTGATTCATCTAGAGTAGGTAGACTAAATGCATCCAAGAAGATGTAATTGATATCAAGCAAAGCTTGCTTCTACCCATGCTTCCTTCTTAGTAGTTCTTGATGTTTCTTTCTAGCCAAGGTCTCTTGAAGTATACCCATCTACTCAATTGTTATTGTTGCATAATCATAATTTGGAAAAACAATTTGTTCATCTAGGCTTCCATCTCCATATGTTATTACCTCTTCTACCTTTGATGAACTAGGACTCAACACTAAGAATTGAAAAGATGTTGCGCATGTGCTTCTCATTTGAAGAGTGTGACTGGAAGGAGTGCTAGATAGTGGTAAAGTTACCAGTGTTTGAATTTCTTCTATCTCCTTCAACTTGGTTATCATATGTGGCTCTTGAGGCTTGTCCTTTCTTGCCTTGTTAACTTTAGCTATACTTGGATTTTGTGTTGTAGGTGTAGGTATATGTACCTAACTTATTTGACTCTATATCTCCACCTTATCCTCTCTAATTGTCTCAACCTTTTCTAGTACAACTTTTGGTACATTGTTTGAAGGTTGTACATTAGTGAATTGAAGAGTGATTTTAGGTGGTTCTTGTGTTTTCACTTCGTCCCTTGTAGTTCTAGTCACTAATTTATGAAGTTCTTCTACACTCACCAATTCAAGGTTGTTACACAATTTAACTTGTAGTGTAGATTGATCAAGTATCTTTTTCAAGTCTTCCTTAGTTAGGGGTTGATGTTCTAAATAGTGTGATCAAAAACATCTTTTACTATGATAGTTTTAGTACTTACACTAATTATCTACGGAGGGTTGACATTTGGCATTTGTGTATCTTGTACACTTTGTTCTTGTCATTGCTCTTTCTCAACTATTGCCTAATCATCTATATTAATTTTAGTAACTCCTTCAACTGTGCCTTCATTATTATCATCATATTCATCACCTTTAACCTCAATAGGCTCTTGTTCTCTTGCTTTGACTATGGCTAGCCCATATGTAATTTTCCACATTTGTGTGGTCTTCTTTACAACATCTTCTATGTTGTTCTATAATATGTTAAAAATGTTGTATATTTAGGAACAAATCTAACAAAATATTTCTTTGTGGATTTAGCTATATGTGCCTTGCTAAGTTTTAGCATAACTTGAGCAAGGGATGTCTCCCTAATTTTCTTTTCTAAGTTCAAACAATAATGTCATTTTTGCTCAACTCTTTCATATAAAATTTTAGGCATGGAGTTGGAAATCTCTAGAGCAGATTTCTTAAAATCGGTCATCATGGCATATATTGCCTCCTCCACTTGATTCTTTTCAACTTTTCCAAGATTCCCAAAATCAATAAAACTTGATAAATTTGCATTATTTCTAACATTCTCACATAAGTTTTCTAGATCTGAAGATGGATTATGACTCACCAATTAGAATTGGTTTTTTCCATTAGATTCAGTTCTTTCCTCATCAGTTTTAGCCTAAGAAATATATTTTCTCCTTGGTCTTTTCTATGCTCCACCTTCTTTCTCTGTAGGCTTGGCTTTCTTTTTAGCCTTTTGTGCAATGACATGTATACTAGCCCTTATGGTGGGTGCTATTGGTTTGAGTTGGCTTGGTTTAGCAACCTTCTTAGGTCTTGTCACTACTTGTGCCTTAGCATTTCTCTTTTTTTGATCAGTAGGAATATGTGCTTCCTTGGCTTCTTCTTCCTCCACACCTTCTTGAATTTTTGTTTCTTCCTCTTGTTGATCTTGACCTTGTCCTTGTGTCAGTGCAAGTGGTTCTTGAATCTGAGTATCTTCTTCCTCTTCATCTTCCTACTCAACACCTTCTCAAAATTTTTCTTTCATATTATTTACTAGTTTATACTTCTTTTTGATGACAGAGGCTATCTTCAAATCCATAGTAATTTTTGATTTGGCCAACTCATAGTTACCAAATGCTTTGGCATCTTTGTCTACTTCTTTTGCAAGTAATGTTGTAATTGTTGTAGAACCTCATCAACATTAATTTCATAATCTAATAGCCTTATCCATCTTACTCTAGGAATTGCTACCTAAACAAATATGTGATCATCATCAAATAGAAAACAAACATCATCATAATACTATCCACTAATGATACTGGAATCCTTAATCTCTTCTTCATGGATTATTTGAAATCCTCAAAAATAACTAGTCATTACTAACTCAAAATTTTCACCTAACTATTCAATAAAATCTCCTATTTGAACTACAATATACCTATTTGTCTTCCATGCAACAATACCAAATGTAGGAAATGTGTTCTAAACATAAAAGAAGATACATATCAAAATAGATCCAAATTTACACCGAGCACTTTTTTTTTTTCCTCACTGCTCCTAAGTTTTCAATTCATTATTGTGGTTGTAGCTCAGTAAGATCATATGTATGATCCTTCCTCATAATATTGTAACCCATATCTACTACAATGTAGGGTACACTATTTAATCTTCTTGATTGATAAAACATGTGTGTGATTACTCTTATTGTAAAATCTATCAGATGATTTGTGATGGTGTCTATGGTCATTCCTCTTTTGTTCCACACAACTCTCATGTTCTTTTCAATGACTTCTTTGTGATGTAGAGCCACACCTTGGAAAACTCAGGAGGAATCAGTCACTCAACTAAGTTGCTTCAAGGGGCATCTACAACCTTCAGGATCACACACTAAAATCAGATTCAATAAAACAAAACTTTGAAAATGAAATCTCCCAAAATTTCTTCTTGCTGCCTCCAGATAGACCTGCACTCAGACATGAATAACTTTCGAACCATAAAAGATTTACTCAATCCAACCATTGAGATTTTGCGTAACTAGGTTTCAAACAACATATACAAATTTGAGACAAATCCAACGGTTCAAAGTTGAGATATTGACCCCGCATAAGAGTACATTTTTTTGTAAAACATTGCTTCTTGCTGTCTCTAGATAGGCCTCCACTTAGACATGAATAACTCTTGAACCAGATCAAAACTCTTCAATCACTCTAGTGAAGATGGGCATAATTAGGCCTATAATAACATATCCAAAGCTCATGAAAATCCAACAATGCATTTGGGAGATATTACCCATGCACTGAGACTAATTTTCTGTAAACATACCGAATTCGACCCAAAACTAAAACTTTTCAATCTTCTGTAAACTA
Source organism: Cupressus sempervirens (assembly GCA_028749045.1). Taxonomy (NCBI): domain Eukaryota; kingdom Viridiplantae; phylum Streptophyta; class Pinopsida; order Cupressales; family Cupressaceae; genus Cupressus; species Cupressus sempervirens. The sequence continues at coordinate 533,800,263 of CM053790.1, forward strand.
TCAACTTGTTTCCAATGAGAAGATAAGAAAAATCTGTTCAAAACTTAGACCATCGAAAACTTGCACAAAGACAAAATAAAAAAAAATATTCCATATCTCTCCAAATTCGATTCGTGTCTTACATAGCCGACTGGCTCTCTTTTAAAACTGATTTTCTTTTCCTAATTAAAGGATGTGAAACATTTTCTTTCTATCTAGAAAAGAAAAACGTCTTCTATCCAAAAAAAGGATAAGAATCTGAAATGTTCTTTTCCTACCAATATTAGACAGTCTAAATCAGGAATATTCCAAAAAATTGCCTACTACCTATTATTGGATTCTGAAAATCATTAAACACTCCACCTATGAACTAAAAAAAACTATTCTAATTTAAGATCCACACACCTGGTCCTAGGTGGCTATATCTGGAGAGCTTATCGAACTGCTACTCTAGGTATGCCACCACATGTAGGACGTTATTACAAACTTCAAAAACTAAAAGCATTTAAAACATAACATTAAATTCCCTATTACATTTTCAACAATGTTGCCTCCTATAGCGTTTCTCTTCTCTGCCACTGCAGCATACTCCCCTGTAGAATGAATCTCAAGTCCTCTTGAGATGATGTGTTGTAGAAATGAATCTCATTCTTCTTTCAAACTTTCCAATTTCTTTGAACTAGGATGAGCATATCTACAAGAAAAAAAAAAAATATATCCAACTTCTCCACGTTGTAGCTTTGATTCTTTAATGCTGTAAATGTCACAGAAAATTCTCCAGCATGATTCACTATACATGAAATCTGCATCCCTGCATAAACATTATTAGAAGAAAACATATCATCAGCATTAAGATTATTTGAGTTCTCTTGTTGAATATGAGCTTCCTTATACACCATGTAATGTGCATCATATCTATCTTCATCAATAGTAACCATAAACTTATCTGCTTCTTGACTATCAACCAGTTTCACATCCTGAATCTTAAGAATCGTATTTATTTCTTCTTCCTTTATTAAACATTTATCATCATCTTGATCTTCTGGAGTAATCCCACTTTCAAATATCTCTTTCTTATTATAACTTTTCTCAAGAACAATAACAGTATTGCACTCTTTCCTTTCTTCTTCAAGCTGAGTTTCCGTACTACCACCATGCCTTTTCCATTCTCCCACAATGGCTGCAAATTTTTCCCATAAATTAGATTCTTCTTTAGAACTTGCTGTTACACATTCCTTAGCTTCATCTTCATGCCATTCCTCTTGACATTTTTCTTCATTATGCATATTTAAAGCTTCATCAGTTGCCTCCAAAATCTTTTCCGTAGGAGTACCTTCCAACATTGTACTCTTCTCTATTTTCAAAGGACACATTATTGTTCCAACCATAACTTTATCACACTCAAATCCCATAGGGCTTTCCTCTTTATTCTTTTCATCAACATTTACTTGCTGTACTCCTTCTTTCTGCATTTTATTTTCTCTCAACTTAGCTTCATTCTCTTCACGTTTCCTTCTCAAACTTTTTATTTCCTCTTCTATCTTTCTTAGCTCTTCTCTTTGTTTTCTCCTTTCTTCTTTCTCTCTTTTCTTATTTTCCTCTTTCTCCTTCTGTTTAGAATCCTTTCTCTTCTGGTACCTTCTAAAAAGATACAATAAAGCTGCTTCTTCTTGTCCCATCATTCCTCAGCTAGGTTATTTTCTTCTTATCTAGTCTCTTGGACTTCTTCTCAGACTATTTCTCTCAATCTTTCACAAACACACAAACATATACACAACTACTTTTTCCCAAACCTTTTGCTGAGCTCTGATACCAGAAATGATGCAGAGCCACACCTTGGAAAACTTAGGAGGAATTATTCACTCAACTAAGTTGCTTCAAGGGGCATCTACAACCTTCAGGATCACACACTAAAATAAGATTCAATAAAACAAAACTTTGAAAATGAAATCTCCCAAAATTTCTTCTTGCTGCCTCCAGATAGACCTATACTCAGACATGAATAACTTTCGAACCAGAAAAGATTTACTCAATCTAACTATTGAGATTTTGCATAACTAGGTTTCAAACAACATATAAAAATTTGAGAGAAATCCAACGGTTCAAACTTGAGATATTGACCCCATATCAAAGTACATTTTTCTGCAAAACATTGCTTCTTGCTGTCTCTAGATAGGCCTGCACTCAGACATGAATAACTCTTGAACCAGATCAAAAATCTTCAATTTCTCTAGTGAAGATGGGAATAATTAGGCCTATAATAACATATCCAAAGCTCATGAAAATCCAATAGTGCATTTGGGAGATATTACCCATGCATTGAGACTAATTTTCTGCAAACATACCGAATTCGACCCAAAACTAAAACTTTTTAATCTTCTGTAAACTATCAACTTGTTTCTAGTGAGAAGATAAGAAAAATCCGTTCAAAACTCAGACCATCAAAAACTTGCACAAAGACAAAATAAAATAAAAATTCCATATCTCTCCAAATTCGATTCGTGTCTTACATAGCCGACTGGCTCTCTTTTAAAACTGATTTTCTTTTCCTAATTAAAGAATGTGAAACATTTTCTTTCTATCTAGAAAAGAAAAACGTCTTCTATCCAAAAAAAGGATAAGAATCTGAAATGTTCTTTTCCTACCAATATTAGACAGTCTAAATCAGGAATATTCCAAAAAATTGCCTACTACCTATTATTGGATTCTGAAAATCATTAAACACTCCACCTACGAACTAAAAAAAACTATTCTAATTTAAGATCCACACACCTGGTCCTAGGTGGCTATATCTGGAGAGCTTATCGAACTACTACTCTAGGTATGCCACCACATGTAGGATGTTATTAAAAACTTCAAAAACTAAAAGCATTTAAAACATAACATTAAATTCCCTATTACATTTTCAACAATGTTGCCTCCTATAGCGTTTCTCTTCTCTGCCACTGTAGCACTTTGGACTCACTTCTCATAGTATTTGGCTGATCTAGGGTTGGATACCCTTTACCCTATGTATTATTCTCTTTGTGATTTTGATTGGCCCATTATCTAACCACACTGAATTATCATGAATTCTACTTAAAGCAATCCTAATTCATTCAGTTCTGAAAATGTTAGGGAAATCTAGAGCATGAGTTAACCCTTTTTTTCTATAGTCTTCAATTCTTCCCTTAACACACCATTTTCACATAGTTTTCCATATGCTTCTCTAATTTCCATGTCACCAATACTACCAAATTTACAATTATAACACTTTCTAACATCTTGAATCATTAAAACTTTTAGTGTTATCATAAATAAAAAACTAGAGGGATCTTGTTTGTATGCTATTTTTGGAATGGCCTTAAAAATAGGTTTTTTTACCTCATTGCTAACCAACTGAACATTTAAAACTTCTTTTCCTTCTACACTTTTTGAACTAGATGCCATTATAAAAATCTAGGGTTTATGAAATTTAAAACAATGTAGCTTGGCACACAATAAATACTTTGCAAAATTTGATGAAATGATGTCAAATAACTATTCAAATCTCTTGCAAATGCTTCAGATGAAATTTCTAGATCGCTTCTAGCTCTTCTTTCTTTCTCTCAATTTTGAATGTTGTTGAATGACTAGAAATTGATCAAATACCCCTTTATAATGTTGCAATTAATGCTAGGTGCTTACACAACTGTAAGCTTAGCATCAAGTAATTTTTGGCTCACTCGACATCCACTTGTTTTTCTATTCATTCAACAACCATTACGAGCTCAAAAAAAGCTAGTTAGTCTGTTAGCTTGGCATCCACTAGTATTTCACTTGGCAACCATAGTAAACTTTTCATGCTCAACAGTAACATGAAAAACTGACAAAAACTTAAAGATTTTTCTTTGATTCCTAATAATAGCTTGTATCTTTATTCATGCTTATAAAATATTTTCAAAACTAAATCCTTTAGAATTGATGTATGTTACAACTTTTAAATATCAGCCCCACATACCTCTTGATTGCTTAGTTTGATGAGGTATGATCACCTGAACCATTGGGTGAAGTGATTCCTTCTACATTTGATGTACTATAATCCTCCTTTCTCTTCCATGTCTTGTTTATTTCATTTTTGACATTTTCAATATTTACCTTGCCTTTGTCTTTATCAAACTCACAACTTGGTGCCTTGGACCTTGTTGGACAATATCGACTGATGCAACCAATCTTTAAATAGCTAAAACATGTGGTTTGACTCAACCACCTTTTGTAGTCACTCCTAAAGTGTGTTCTAATAAAGTTCTTAGAAATATGTCCATAATCTTTGATGAGATGAAGAAATAGAAGTCTTTTTGGCCCTTTTTGTGAACATTTGCTATAATATACTGAACTTCATCATCTTTTAGTATAACTGTTTTGAACTTTTGATGTATAAAGTGTGGACATAGGGCATAAAAATGATAGTCAGAATTATATCTAAAAAGGGGTTCATTTTGTGGTAAAAATCTTTCTTCATGAATGCTTCATATGGGTAGATCTTCCTGTAGCCAAAGAGATTGCAAAAACTATTAGTTGAGTAATTAATGCCTTTTCTTTGTAAACTAATAAATGAAAATAAATGTTTGTAGGAAGTTTTTTTTGCTTTAAATGTTGATCACAAGAATACACGATGAGATGGAGTTAATAAAAAACAAACTGTGAGGGAATAGTGCTAAGGCATTGATGGTATTAATGAGAAGCATTATGACGTCGTTGAAATTGGAGACTTGGTGGCAAAGTCAGAAGGGACCTATTTTAATGAATAACAAAGAGGGACCTGATAAAGCTGCTGATCAAGGAAGCAAGAATCAATGCAATTGGTTACACATGCAAAGCATGATACCTAGATTCCTAGAAGCTGTTTAAAGAAAAATAAAAGAGCATATCTAGCATTTGCTATGATCTATATTTGTGGAGAATTTAAGGGATAACTAATGTCTTTATAATTGCATGCTTAAGTTGTAACTAAGTTTCCTTCATGAGGAAGTCATAATTATCAGAATTTTTTGTTTTCTTTCCTTTTAAATAAACCTCGTCTATATCTACGAGGTTAAGTAGTGAGCAGACAGATAGAGTTAATAGACATCTTGTTGTTTTTCCCAAGTTATTGTAATACTACATATTTGAATGAATACATGACTTTGCTAAGTTTATATAGTTTTTTCTGAGTTGATCTTTTCCTTTATTCTTCCATGGGGGGCCACATAGAAGATGAAGTTTACTTTAGTAAGTAGGAGTTAGACTCAATTTTCTAAGTTAAGATTAGAACTGTCATTCCTGCAGCCACTAGAAATAGAACCATTTACTGTTTTTGCAGTAGTGGGTGCATAGATGTATGGTTAAATAATTAGAATTCCCTTCCAAGTATTTGATAGTTGTCTTTCCTTTGGATAAACTAGATTTCCTTAAATGGTTATTGCATTCAAAGTAGTAGTGACTTTTAGCAAGAATTAGAGCATATACTTTGTAGACATCATCTCAAGTTCATGCTCCCAGATTGACATTTAATGAAGATCAACATAGTGCTTAGGTAGTAAGGGATGTCCAATCCTATAACTAAAAAGGTGTTATATTGATCAGACATTTTTGGCACTGTTTCCGGGGATGGTGTCAATCTATTATTCACTAGTGAGTCATTTAGTTTTATTTTTAGCATTTTTGCATGCATAGAAGAAGAGACCACCTTGGAAGATTTCTTCCCAACTTCAATCAGGAAGATCCTTTTTATCTTGACCTTGAAGAAAGAGAAGAGAGAGAAGAAATAGAAGAAGAAGAAGAACAATTTGAGAATGTACTTGTAGAAGTACTAGAACAAGTACAATCACCAACCACATTTGAAGAACCCTTCCATTTGAATAATCTTTTTGCTGAGCTAGAATATCAAGATAATCCATTAGCTCTAGTCATTTATCAGCCACCACTAGTACATCCACAAATGGCAGCAACTCAACCTACCTTTCCCTTTCCAATTCCTCCTTAGTAGGGTAACCAAAATCTAAAAAATATACCCTTAGCTACCCTGCCTAAATTCTATGGCCTTACTATTGAAGATCCAAAAACTTTTCTCTTTGAGTTTGACATCCTTTGTTGAAGTTATGACTACACAATTGATGCCCATAATCTGAAATTGTTTCCATCAACTCTCAAAGAAGCTACTTTAAGATGGTTCATGAGTCTAGGTGCCAATGCTGTGATAGATTGACCAACTATGAGTCACCTATTCCTTAATAAATACAAAGAATATTGCAAATGCCATGATTTGAAAGGAGATGACATTTTTAAAATGACACAAAAGGAGGATGAGACTTTGGAGGACTATGTTGCCTGGTTCATGTTTAACTTACAGTGTAACATGCAACATTAGCTGAATGAGGAGTCCCAAAAGCATCTCTTTCTGAAAGGAGTGCATGATAGGAGTATGGAAGCTTTAGACTTAATGGCTAGAGGTGACATTACATAGAAGACATGGGCTGAAATTTGGAATATTTGTTTGAACTATTCTAGAGAAATTTTTTTAAAAGGATGAGGTTTGAGGGACTTACTCCAAAAAAACTCATGGGGTAGGAGTATCTAAGATAGAACTGTCAAACCTCTTGTCAAATTTCATGCAAGACATCATTAATGATGTTGCTACACAATTGGACACCATGCAAGCACAAAGGAAGAAGGAGGATGCTGATATTATGTTGGTGGAATATTGCCCCCATTGTAGAGAAAAGAAACACAACTGCTAATGCAAGCCCATCGCTAGCTTGGAATCACAACATGTGCCTACTAAGTTCAAGGTAATTGATGAATATGGGGAAGTCCTCTATGTTTCCCAATTAAGGCCATGGGCTCCAAGAATAGCTATTCCTCAAGACCCACTCCATAATTACTATGGTAATAGCCAATAGCAACAACAACATGGTAATTATAATAATTTGCAATAGCTTAACCAAGGTTGGCAGTAGCCTAACCAAGGATAGCAACAACCTAACCAAGGTTGGCACCAACCTAACCAAGGATGACACCAACCTCAACAGGGTTAGCAGTAAACCCAGAACTGGCAGCAATACCAGCATCAACTAGCCTTGACTCAACCTCCTCAACAGCAAGCCTTAATGCCTCCTGCAGCCAATACAACCCCTCCAAAATAGCCACAATTACCTGCACAACCTATGCCTAATCCTTATAATGCAAAACCTTTAGTCCAGCAACAAAGTTATTCCATCACCCTGAATGATATCCATCTATGATCTGGAACAATGCTTACCTCACCTCAGTAGCCCATTATAACAGAAATAGATGATAGAAATGCTGAGTCAGTTCAAGAACCTACCACCACTGTCTCTCTTGTAGCCAAGAAACCACCATTTCCTAGTAGGTTAATCGAGCAAGTTCTACCAAATGAAAATTAAGATGCTAGATTTTCTTAAGCAACTCAAGCAAATGACGGTAAAAATTCCCTTGCTTGATGTAATAAAGGAAGTACCTATATATTCAAAAGCCATCAAAGAAGCCTGTGTTAAAAATTTAGGAAGGAAAAAGAAAGACCCAAAGACTATCCATGTCCTTGGGAAACTTTCTGATCTTATGCTTGATAACTGCAAAAATGCCTAAGTATGCAGACCCTAGAAGCCTAGTAGTGACCCTTACCATTCAAGGAGTGCAAGTGAAAAATGTCTTAATAGACCTAGGAGCATCCATTAATGTAATGACCAAGGAAGTAGTGTCCAAATTAAGCATCATCGGTCTCAGGCAAACACCAAAAATCTTGCAGCTAGCAGATAGTTCTACCATCATTCCTGATGGTATGCTAGAAGATGTCATTGTCACATTACATTCATGGGATTATCCAGTTGATTTTGTAGTACTCTCTCCAAAAAAAAGTATTGGGGGATATCCTATCATTCTAGGACGACCATGGTTAGCAATAGAAGATTCTTATATTGCATGTTGATCAGAGAAAATGACTATTTTAGATGGAACGAACAATAAAAATTTAACTTTGTATTCTCCTTCTCAGCCTTTGTTGCAAGATGATCAAATTGTCTGGCCAAATATGGGTGACTCTAATATGGACATAGATTCTATTCAAAAATTGATGATGATTTCATGGGACTCATTTGTAAACATTAAAGAAGAAGATGATGTCATTTCTTCTATCATACTGAATGATTATGGAACACAACCTGAGACATCTTCCAAACAAGAGTGTGTCTTAGAAAGCTTTTTGCCTTTACCTGCTGAACTTCATTATTCCAAGTCTGCATAGCTTATGCATTCACTCCTACCACATGAGATAGATTCACAAACAATTGTACAAATTTCAATGGCTGAAAAAGTAGTCAAAATAGCAATCATTCCAGGGAGAGAATTAAATATAAGCAAGTCCTTATCTCAGGCACAACATCATAATACCCTGTAGCTATTACAAAAGCACCAGGATGCTTTTTCTTGGGAGTATATAGATATGAAAGGTTTGGATCCTGCACTCTGTACCCATAGGATTTATATTAGTCAGGATTGCAAACCTGTGAGACAACCTCAGTGTAGGATAAACCTAGCATTAAGGGATATTGTCAAAAATGAATTGCAAAAGCTACTCAATGCTGGCTTCATATAGCCTATTTTAGATAGGCAATGGGTGTCACCATTGGTTATTATTCTAAGAAAAGGGGGAAAATGTTGAGTCTACATAGATTATAGAGAACTTAACTTAGCTACCAAGAAGGATCATTTTCCATTGCCTTTTGTTGATCAAGTTCTTGACAATCTTGCAGGAAAAAAATATTTTTCATTCTTGGATGGGTTCAGTGGCTACAATCAAATTCAAATAGCACCAGAGGATCAGGACAAGACCCCATTCACATGTCCATGGGGAACATTTGCTTATGCTGTCGTACCATTTGGTTTGTGCAATGCACCTGCAACTTTCAAAAGAGCTATTATTAGCAATTTTTCTAACATATTTGCAAATTGTTTGGAAGTGTATATGGATGACTTCACCATATATGGACAAAAATTTGAAGAAGCCAAGGAGAACTTGGACAAGGTTTTATAAAGATGCAAAGACTACAATTTATCTTTAAACAGTCAAAAGTGTTTTATGATGATGCAAGAAGGAGTGGTATTGGGACACTTTATTTCTCCTAAAGGAATTGAAGTAGATCCAACAAAAATAGAAGTCATATGCACATTGTATGTACTAGCTAAATTATAAGAAGTTAGGAGTTTTCTAGGACATGCAAGGTATTATCAATGTTTTATCAAAGATTGTAGTCAAATTGTAGCACCTTTATATAAATTGCTTTGAAAAGATGTAAAGTTTGAATGGGATTCAAATTGTATGAAAACTTTCTATAGCTTAAGGAAGTCCTCTCAATACCAATAGTGCTTCGAGGACCAAATTGGGAGTTACCTTTTCACATACACACAAATTCTTTAGATCATGCCATTGGAGTGGTACTTGGGAAAAAGATAGATTCAATAGAACATGCAATTTACTATATCAAAAAAAATCTTCAAGGAGCCAAGTATAACTACATTGTGATAGAGAAAGAACTGCTTTCTATAATTTATGCTCTGAATAAATTTTGACATTACATTATAGGACACCAAATATTTGTACATATAGATCACTCTACTATCAAATATCTAATGAACAAACTAGTATCCTCTAGATGATTGGCTCGATGCTTGTTACTAATGCAAGAATTTGACATCACCATTATTGACAAGCTAGGTAAAGAAAATTTTGTAGCTGATTTCTTGTCTCGTCTTCAAACACCTGATGATCTTGTAGCTATAGAAGATAACTTTCTTGATGAACATCTCTTTCTTTTTTCAGCACAAAACCCTTGGTATGTTGACATTGCCAACTACCTAACTATTGGAAAAACTCCCCCACATTTCTCTACAAAAGAAAAATGATTGCTGGCAGAAAAGAGTTTTAAGTTTTCATGGATCTTCGGGTTCATGTTTTATACTAGACTAGATCAGGTAACACGAAGATGTCTCAAAGAGGATGAAACTTATGATGTCCTTCATGCTTGTCATAATGAACCCTGTGGTGGCCACTTTTCTAACAAAAATACTACATTAAAAATTTTAAATACAGGATATTATTGGCCCACACTTCACAAGGATGTAGCCCAATATACCAAAAAATGTGATAAATGTCAAAGAATGGGTCGACTAAAAAAATAGATGAAATGCCCCTATAGCCACAGATAGTAGAACAACCATTTGATAAATGGGAAATTGATTTTGTTGGCCCTATTGAACCACCATCAGAAGGGAAAAGTTACATACCAGTTTGCACTGATTATGTTACTAAGTGGGCAGAAGCAAAACCCATGAAGCATCCTTGTGACAATAATGTTGCAAAGTTTCTGTATGAATGTATCTTTACCAGATTTGGTGTTCCAGAGAATTAAAATTAGATCACAGGCCTTAGTTTACATCTAATATAATAGCTGTAATCATGGAGGAGTATAAAATTTGGCATGGCAAATCTTCTCCATATCATCCACAGGCCAATGGACAGGTAGAAGTGACAAATAGAGAGCTGGAACATATACTCACTAAAACAGTGTCTTTGCATCGGAAAGATTCAACAACTAGACTTCTTGAAGCCTTATGGGCATATAGAAAAACATGGAAATCCACTACTTGGTTTACACCTTTTCAGCTCCTATATGGGAAGATAGTTGTTATACTCATTGAATTTGAACATAAAACTTTATGGACATCTTTAGAACTTGATATTACCTTTCCTGCAGCACAACAAGATCACATTTTGCATCTCAATGAGTTGGATGAATGGCAAAACTCAGCTCTTCATAACAAAAAAATAATTCAAAGTCAAAGAAAGAAATGGCATGACAAATTCATTAAAGACAGAGAATTCTCTGTTGGTGATTGGGCACTCCTATATGATTCACGATATAAACATCACCAAGGGAAATTTCAGACTTGATGGCTTGGTCCCTATGAAATCATTGCAATTTTTAACAATGGAGTAGTTCAACTATCAATAATTGATCTAGTCAAATTCAAACTCCTGGTTAATGGGCATCACCTAAAGTTATATCATAAAACAACAACCTGGGAAGAATTTGTTCAACAGTTCAATACAATGGAAACATCTCTTCCTACAGCCACTCCATCTGAGTCTTCGACTCATATGCCTATAGCCACTTGAATTTATTTTCAAGGCCTTCATAATAAAAATTTCACATTCATGCAAAACTTATTTCTTTTCCACCTCATTCCATCCCACCTTCTTGTCTTTCCATTATCATGCCATCTCACTTTCTTTCGCTCGTACGGTATTGCTCGGACCATCCTTCCTATTGTACCTCAGGTCAGTCACACTTGAACCCTTTGCATTTATTTAATTTATTATTTATTTAGAAAAGCATGTTATTTCAATTTTTAGAATTTGCAATCTTTATGGTCTGGTGGGACCTAGTCTCTGCTAGGTTGGGGGGAGGGAAAATCAAAATCATGAATGCAAATGCAAATCAAGGAAAATATTAAGTTGGCATGTATGGGGAAGGGTCATTTTAGTAATGAGTTGGTGCTCCTTTGTACTTCCAACATGTGTGAAATAATATAAAGAAGGCTAACCATTAAATCATGATTTCACATAACTCCTCATTAATATGGCATATGTTCTAAGCACGATCTTTATCCTCATTATGGTTTGGTGATTAAAATGCTATCATGAAGTACTAAAGGATGCGATGTTTGGAAAGTATTGAAGTATTTTCTTTCAAAAAAATTCCTTTGTTGAAACCCCTATAGCCATCTCTATCCATACTCTCAAAATCACTTGCAGTGAATTTGCTAGTAATAGCATTTCTTCAAAAATATGGGTAGAGAACCTCAGCAACATGAACCAGTAGACCATAGAGTCTTAGTGGTAGACCTAGCAACATGTAGTTTGTTTCAACAATGAGGTTGGCTAGCTTACTATCTTAGTTTGAAGTAGTTTGATCAAGAAATTGTTCTCCAATTTCATAATACATTAAGGGATCGATATGCAACTGTTAAGGGCATTCAAATAGGTTTTACAAAGGAGGTGGTAGCAGAAGTTTTTGGTTTGCCCACAAATGGAGAATGATGGATAGAGGACATGGATTCATGACAAGCAAAAGAGAAATTCTTAGTACCTAGAGATCCTTGGTTGGAGGAAAACAAAAAACAAGGTACATTATGATTATCTCTGCCTCTGCAATTCATCCACCCTGCTGAATTTATCATAAGGTATTTTACCTATAAAGGAAGTTATTCTTATTTGCATGTTGTTTATTTCAAAATTTTGAGTGGTTTGCAGCATGGTGATTGTCCTATAAATCTTCCAAGTTTCTTTTATAATATTATCAAAAGGTGAGCTACCTATGTACAACAAGGGAAAACCCAATCGGTATCCCACCATTGCTTGATTAGGGCTATAATTGAAAGAGAGTTGACTAGGCAGCACTTGGGAACATGGGAGGATTTTGTAAAACTCAAGATAGAGGGACCTAAAAGAGGTGGACCTAAAGGGAAAGGAATGGGGACAAGAGAGAAAACTACTGTAGGAGTCAAGAAAGTAGTATATAGAATAGCTCAAGAAGCTTCAACTTCTGCATTTGTAACTAAAATTGTGAAAAAAAAATTCCACCCGAAGAAGCCTCAACTCCTAGAAAGAGAAAATCACACACAATTGCTGCAGAGGAAGGTTTAGAAGAAGTATCCCCAATATCACAAGAACCTGCAGTCAACCTTAATAAAGGAAAATTTATTGATAACAGTAAGCAACCAATCTCTACCCCACGACAAGTAACCAAATTTTTTGGGGTGGACTCAAAAAAGGAGCCTTCCATTCCACCTATTGATTTAGAAGCTCCACCTCTGTAGACCTCAAAACCTACAACCCATACTCCTAAACATGAAAATGATCTTGAGGAAATTCCTACAAAGACAAATAGCCCTATTAATATTGATAGTGACATAGAGTCCTTAGAGAAAATAGTGTCTGGGTTTGAACAGCTGGCGAAGGAAACTGATAATCTACCACTAAAGGAATATCCATTTGTTGCACAAGAAATGGTTCAGGAAATTGTTGAAACATTTCTAGTTAAAATGACTATTGCACCCTATCCTATAGCCATTGTACCTTCAAAAAAAGTTGATAACACTGTTACCTATCAAAATAATAGTTTTGTTGAATATCAACATTATCAGGATGATAGCACTGCTGACCACCATCATCCTGAGCACCACCTTGAAGATTATAGACATGTTGTCCATTGTCATACACCACCAGACATTTCTACTCCATTAATAGCTAGCTCTGATTTGTACCAACATTTTCAATGGGAAAAAAGAAAAATGGGACCTAGAAAGGAAGCAATTGCTCAAAACTATCAAGGAACAAGCACAATAAATTGAAGAGAAGAATAGTGAAATTATGGTCCTACAACAACATGTCATGAAGATTATAGAGCTCATTCTAGAGCTTGTAAATTGTAGGCCACCATCTCTAGTTTACTGTAGTGCCTACCCCTAGTTCACATTTTGTTTTAATTGCCAAACTCTTTTAGGCCAATTTTATACTTGATGTTTAGTAGCATTACTTTTAGATTATTAGATGTTGTTTTACACTCAATTTATTATATGATGAGATTACTTGGTACTCTATATTTCATGCATGTATGATGATTATTCAACGTTTTCAATTATTGATGATGATTAGTTAGATGGTTTATTATCACATGTGTTTTTTTATGGATACTTACCCCATACTGCATGTGTATGGTGTGCGTGTTTGTTTTCTTTATGTATGGTGTTTCTGATGTGGTTAAGGAAGGGAGTCATAGTCACCTGCTAGTCGGGATCTACACGATGCACCACTTCCTGCCATTGTCTGTTTAGCTTAGAATATTGTGTCTGTACATGCGTGAATTTTATGCAGGTTGCAGGTACTGGGTATCGACTTCCCTGAATTGCCAGGATGAGCGTACCCTATTGCATTATCTCAATGGTAAGAGAGGGGAGATAAACTCTTAAGTCCAAATCCTAAACCCTTTAGCTAATTGTCCTAATTGATAATTAGGACAAGTATCTGAGTTAAGTACCCTTCGAATGCATTAAATGATGTTATTTCATGATTATAACCCTTTTGTTTGATTTAGTATGTGTTCTTCTATGATGGGTTTTCATATGTTGCTTTATGAGTCCTTGATGTATTTTCTATTAATTAAGTTTAATTAAAAAAAGACTAATTAATGATTTAATTTAATAGAAAATTATTATGATATTTTAATACTTAATTATATTTAATTAATTGAGAAATTAATTAGATAAAAAGAATTAAATTTGGAGATAAAAGTTTTAAGTATAATTTTAGAATGTGATAATATTTATTTAATTTAATAATAATATATATTTAGAGTTCGTTTTTAAATAAATGCTAAATATTATTATAAATTGAATTAATAAATATTTTATCAATTAAAGTTTCTTAAATAAATTAAAAGTGGAAAAGATATTAAATTATTAAAGGTTTCTAGATCGCATGATCTAAGCATGAGTTTAAATATAAAAGAAATTAATTAAAATGATTAATTAATGATTTAATTTAATAGAAGATTATTATGATATTTTAATATTTGATTATATTTAATTAATTGAGAAATTAATTAAATAAAAAGAATTAAATTTGGAGATAAAAGTTTAAGGATAATTTAGAACATTATAATATTAATTTAATTTAATAATAATATATTTAGAGTTCATTTTTAAATAAATGCTAAATATTATTGTTATTTAAGTTAATTAAATATTTTATCAATTAAGTTTCTAAAATAAATTAAAAAGTGAAAATATATTAATTATTAAAAGTTGTAAGATTGCATGATGCGAGCATGTGTTGAAAATAAAGAAATAAATTCAAAGATAAAATAAGAGGAAATAATAATGTTATTTTTAATTTCATAAAGTGCGCATGGGATTAAAAGTAATAAAGATTAAAAATAGAAGTCAAGTGGAATATTAAATAAAGTTATTTAATAATCCATTTAATGTGCATTAAAAAGATAAAGCAAAGATTAATACAAGTTAATTTGAGAGTTAACCCAGTTGAGCAAAGAGTCCTCTCGGGTGAACGCACAATTAGTGCCCCGATTTGAGGAGAAAACTCTTTATCACAGCTTTAGGGGTTCATTTGAGGGGACGACAGATATTGGACACGAAGGGGGACCGTGAATTTTGGAGACAGGAATTTTGGAGAGAGTTTTTGGAGGCAAATTTCAGAAGGAGAATTCTAGGAAAGATTTTCAGAAGAAAGTTATTGAAGAGGAGCGAGTTCTCTTACAGATTTTGGGGATTGCGTATTAGCATCGGGTTCAGGTAGGGTCTGGTGTTTTGACCCCTAAATGATTTAAGAAATTTAATATGTTCTGTCTACTTCGTGATTGTAAGAATCTTGTCTTCTTGAGTGTATCATTTCTTCGTTCTGGATCTTTTGCTATTCGTTTTCATTTGTAAATCTAGATTAAAAAAAATTTGTTTAGGAACATCCTTCAACAAAATTAAATCGGGATTTAGGATTGTATTAAAATAGAGAAGGGAGAGAATTGATTTGGGGAGAGTTTTGAGATTAAAAAGAAAATTCGTAGGGTTGGAATTATTTTCTCTATTAGATTGCAATTGTTAATGTTTAAAAAAAAAAATTAAAAATAAAATAAAATAAAATAAAATAAAAAATAATTAATTAATTATAATAATAATAATATGCTTTTTACTTGGAGGTGAATGATTTAAAAAGTTTTAAATAATTTTTTTTTATGGGAGGGGGCGGGAATACCCACACCCCCCCCGTACCTTTCCGGCAGCTCTGTCGTCCCTGCCCGCAGAGTACTGCGGTAGCGGCAGTACAGAGTGGCGGCCTTATGATTAAGCCAGCGGGCTTATAAAAAAATACGCAATTTTTTATATTTGATTTTCAATTAAATTAATGTTAATTATAAAAAGGTTTTATTACTATTTAAAATTTTTATTAATAAATTTTAATATGTTTTTATTTAATAATGTTTTAATAATAATCTTTATTAATATTTAATAATTAAATATTAATGCATTTAATATAGTTTTTTGTAAGTATTAATTTATTAATAATTTTTGGATAAATATTAATAAATTAGTAATTAATGGAGATATTAAAATAAGTAATTAGCACAGTAATTATTGATTAAATTAATTAAATTTAGTTTAATTAAATTGTTAATAGAACTGTAGATTATATAGGATTGATTTTTAGTTAAATTGAAATTTCTTATTTAAAATAATAGGTCATTATTTCAATAATTAAATAAATAATTTCCTTCTAATTATATTGATTAATTGACTTAGAATCAAAAGAAAAGTAATTGTACAATTTTATTCGAATATCTATATGGGTTATATTTATATGTTAATTATGAGATGAATGGGTTAACATGTAGGTCAAACTGTGAACTTATTTTTGTGAAAACATACATTAAACTAGAAACAAAAATATTACACTTAACCTGATTACATATGTTCAAATCAATCTAGCAGTGAGAATATGAACTATATTGTTTTGTTATATTGTCTATGTTTTGAAGTTTTGGGGTTTGTTCTAGTATTGACCAGTTTAGGTTGTTACCAGAGGCTCGGGGTTGTGAATGTGATGTTATGATGATTTGGTCTCGATCTTTCTTAACCCGACCATGGTAGTGTGACGGAGTGCTCTATGACATGATTGTATTTACTAGTTGTTATTGCTTTCAGTCTTCTTGTGTGAAGCTGAGGTGTATGTTTATGAGATACCTGACTTAACCATTTTCGAGTCTCGATCAGTTATATTTGATAACCATTTTTGAGTCATCGATCAGTTATATTTGATAACCATTTTTGAGTCATCAATTAGTTATACTTGGATTACTTTCGGTCGGTTGAGAGGACTGAAGTGTTTGTTATGTTCTTGATGATGTCATGTGTTGACTTGACCATTTTGGAGTCTTTGATCAGTATTGTGATTTATTATTGGGATACTTTCTGGTTGCTCATTAGAGAACCATTAGATTTTGTGGTTTATTATTGATGCCTTCAGTTGTTGATAGAGAACTATTGTGATCATATGATTATTATTTGATGCTTTTAGTTGCTTATATAAGACTGAGGTGATTTTATTATGATTATTTGATTTGTGATTTCATGAGCCTAGGGTAGGTTATCTATGTGTAGTATCGGGAAATGGCTTGCAATGGGGATCGGGGCCCTAAGAGGCTGCCTGGAGTAACCCATTGTAAGTTGTTTTAACAAGTGAAAACATCTCACCTAAATACTGACTTAAATGATCCTAATAAGATAATTGTATGTTCTGTCCCATACCTTGAGTGCTAGTACAGGCTAGGATGGGGTAGAGAGAACGCTTGGTTACGACCTTGCATTCCGCAGTATGCCTTGTCAGTACGAGAGGATACTAGTGGCCGCAGGAATCACTAGGGACCTGGGATTGCTCGGGTAACTTCTACGTGACTTTTGTGATGACACTTTTCCGCTTGCATAGCAAGTTTTCTACGTGTCTTTGTGGTGCCTCTGGGTTTAGATGTCTTTCTATGTTGGAACCTTTGAGTTAGTATACTTTTAGGATTTCCCAGACTTAGAGAGTACTTGTGTTTTGTGTTTGATACCTTGTTTGGGACTTGAGACTATCTCCTCAGTGTGGTGGGAGTGGACCATTTAGGTTCCACGCGGTCAGGTGGTAGTGCTTTTTACTCTTACCATTGAGATCCGTCCGTGGTCACCGTGGCTAGAGCTTTTTTGGTTGGCATTTACCTTCACTATGTTCTTGGATTATTAGGATGGATGGTTAGATTTTATGATAGATGTTTTATCATTATGGATGTATGGATGTATCAGGTATGTTATTAGTTTCATTTATTCTACTGTACTTTGTATCATGGATTTGAGGATGATGTGTCTTTATCTTTACATATGTATATTCTTTTAAGCCTTTCACACCCTGTGACATGTACAGTGGATGATTGAGCATTCCAAATTAATTTGCCAAGAGGCATTCAGAACAAATGTATATTATGGACATTGGACTTTTTGATTATTCTTTCATATGTATGTGGTAGTTGTTAGACTTAGAATTAATTAAATTTAAATGTGACTCAACATCTTGGGATCCTTAAGGTGTAACTTGTGATGTATGTTTGTTGATGATTACATGTTATTGCTTTCGCTACTATGTGTTTGATGTGTATGTTATACTTTCTTACTTTAAAAAAAAAATGTTTTGCAAACTTAGTGAAACTTTAGGTTAATTCTTTTGGATCCCTTGGCGGGGCGTTACATTTACACACTATTCCTAAAGGAGCAAATGATTAATTTTCAATTGTCTCAAATTACTCGGGGGTTGAACCCTTCCTTGCACACTCCGTAGGAATTCTATGCAGCATTCAAATTAGTTCTGATGGCTCTGCAAAATCTCCTCTATGAGGTATATGTTCATAATCTTCTTGTTCTAGATGATAAAGATTGGAATTCATTGTTATATGTGGGAGATGTATAGTTTAGGGTAGTTATGTCATGGATGTAGAATGAGATTAGTCCAGAGAACCAAGCTACTCCTTATAGGGAAAAAGAAATGTTTGAACCATTGTATATTCGGCCAGAGGTGCAACACACTCATAGAGTATTCTTCAATTGGCTTTTTGCTAACAATAATAAAAGTGTTGCTGCCAAAATTCACCTTGTTTGTGAATAGGCATTTCTGGATTGGGAGTAGCATTGTTCTGCAAATGCCCCTAATGCTATACAAGCCTCCCTTCAAAGATGGATCTGATTACCAGAAGATCTAAAAATAAGGGAGTTGCACTCTCCTCAAAATCTAGAGTTGGCCATCAGTAGGATGCCCAAGTATATGATGTTAGGTAGAAGTCAAAAAATTTATTGGGTACCTCTTCATTTCTAATCGCCAATACTCTTGCATCCTATGCTTGGAAAGTATGATTCATTTTCTAAATATAACATGATTGTTGAAGAATAGGAATGGGAAAGGTTCAAACAAAATCATGGATATTTTAATTATAGAGCTCATGAATTAGGGGAGAAAATTGGCAATGATCTCAGGCTATAGATGAGGATCAGAAACCTATAGATGCTGAAGGGACCAGCCTCAGGACGGTTGGGGGCAAAAATGATGGCATGAAGAAATAGAAGTCTTTTTGGCCCTGTTTGTGAACATTTGTCTATAACATACTGAACTTTATCATCTTTTAGTATAAGTGTTTTAAAATTTTGATGTATAAAGTATGGACATAGGGCATAAAAATGATAATCAGAATTATATCTAAAAAGGGGTTCATTTTGTGGTAAATATCTTTCTTCATGAATGCTTGATATGGGTAGATCTTCCTATAGCCAAAGAGATTGCAAAAACTATTAGTTGAATAATTAATGCCTTTTCTTTGTAAACTAATAAATGCAAATAAATGTTTGCGGGAAGTTTTGTGTGCATTGAATGTTGATTGCAAGAATACAAGCTGAGCTGGAGTTAATAAAAAAAAAACTACAAAGGAATAGCGCTAAGGCATTGATGGTATTAATGAGAAGCATTATGACGTTGTTGCATCTAGAGACTTGGCGAAAAAGTTAGAAAGGACCTATTTTAATGAATTAAAAAGAGGGACCTAATAAAGTGAACGATCAAGGAAGCAAGCATCAAAGTGATCAATTACACATGCAAAGCACAATACTTGGATTCTTGGAAGCTGTTTAAAGTCAGATAAAAGAGAAAATATAGCATTTTCTATGATCTATATTTGTGGGGAATTTAAGGGATAACTAATGTCTTTACAATTGCATGCTTAAGTTGTAACAAGTCATAATTATAGGATTTTGTTGTTTTCCTTCCTTTTAATTAAGACCTCATATGTATCTACGAGATTAAGTAGTGAGCAGAAAAATAGAGTTAATAGACATCTTGTTGTTTTCCCTAAGTTATTGTAATATTGCATATTTGAATGAATACATGACTTTGCTGAGTTTCTATACTTTTTTCTGAGTTGATCTTTTCCTTTATTCTTCTGTGGGGGCCCACGCAGAACATGGAGTTTACTTTAGTAAGTAGGAGTTAGAGTCAATTTTCTAAGTTAAAATTAGAACTGCCATTCCTACAGCCATTGGAAATAGAACTAGTTACTATTCCTACAATAGTAGGTGCATAGATGTATGGTTAAATAATTAGAATTCCCTTCCAAGTATTTGATAGTTGTCTTTCCTTTGGATAAACTAGATTTCCTTAAATGGTTATTGCATTCAAAGTAGTAGTGAATTTTAGCAAAAACTAGAGCATATACTTTGCAGACATCATCTCAAGTTCATACTCTCGGATTGACATTTAATGAAGATCAACATAGTACTTTAGTAGTAAGGGATGTCCAATCCTATAACTAAAAAGGTGTTATATTTATTAGACAATCTTTAAAGTAGTGACAACTATACCTTGTATTATAGTCCCAATTGTAAAAGTTGTCATTGTTCTTTACCTTTGTTTGTTTTTTTGATGACCATATTGAGTTGGATCTACACTCAAAAGTTTTATGTCCATACTTCTAATAGTTGTAATAGTATTCTTCAAATATTTGAGTGTACATAGCCTTGCTTCTACATTCATGTGCCTAATGGCCTCGTTTGGTGCACTTATGGTAGTGAACCATGCTCTTCTTCTTATCATTTTGATTTATAGTCTTGCTCCTCCACATATTGGTAGTATGTCCTTTGTTACCACAATTGTAACAAGTAAGTTCAGAATTCTTACCTTTTTTGCTCCTTTCTTTAGCACTTTTGGATGATTCTCCTTCCTCAATACTTCTATATCCTAGTCCAGATGTATCATTGTTAGATCTAAGGGACCTCATCAATCGTTCAAAGTACTTGATGGGTTCACTAGGTTTATTGAAACTTTTGACAAACTCCTTTTCTCTTTTTAGGTCATTTTAAAACTATTCATTTTGCAACTTCAGTGTTTTTATTTCAATGTCCTTGGTATTTAGTTCATGATTGGCATTCAACAGTTAACCCAAAGTTTCTAAGTGTAGGTTAGAAATCCTAGTTATCATTGATGATCTTTGTTCCAATCTGTAGGTCAAAACCCTTTTGTCATCTTCAATCATGGCTTTGTCCTCCACTACTTTCTTTTTTTGTTTGGTCACCTAACATAGTAATATGGCTTGTGATTCTTTCTCTAACTTGAGATTTCTGATTTCTTCAACTTGGGCTCTATTCTTTTGCATTAGATCTACAATTTTTGAATAAAATTCATTGGAGTCTCCATTCACAAATAACTTAGTAGTGTTCATCTCTTACTTCATTCAACTGATGAAGAATAAGTTATATTTGAATTTCTTGATTCTTAATGATATTTCCCAACTTGTAGACTTCCATTTCCAAGATCTTTCCTGAAAGCTACAAAGCTTCTCTTTTAGCAAACCAATGTTTTGATATCAATTGTTGGAATTACAATAGGAAAGGTAAAATTCTAAGGTGTGGTTGGGTGGGGGGTGGGGGGTGCGGGGGGTGGTGAATCAGTGTTTCAAACTTTGACCCATAAAATATTCACCGCACATCCATCTCACATATTCAATAATTAAACTAAAATACCATGTAAAGCATGTAAACAAGTAAGCATTCACACATATAACACAAGATATGATTATCCATAAACCCTCCAATGAGAAGGTAAATTTGGGGTGGGGATGACACCCACAAATATTCACTATTGTAGTAATAAAATGTATCCAATGAAGGTTACAATGTTTGATCATGAACCATGATTTACCCTATAAAAGGTCTACCCTATTAAAGTCTTACAAAGACTGTTAGGTCTTACCCTATTAAAGGATTTCAACACCCTATTATAAGTGTGCCTTATTAAAGGAATTCAACTCACAATTAAGTAATGACCTTGTTAGAGGATTTCAATACAACCTATTAGGACTACTCTGTTAATATATTTCTGATTCACCTATTAGAATGTTTGAGCATAGATCTCATGGTTAGCACTTTGTTGGTTGATGAAAATCACCTCTAAACTGATGTATACTTGATCCTTCTTGATTAGATGTCTCTATGTTGTTCACTATTTCCTTCCTCTATTCTCCCTTAACTAATTGTGCAATGCAATTTCTGATCCATAATACCTTTGTTTTCATGAATGTCCTGGTTTGTGCATGCAAAACTCTCCTTGATCATTCATTCATTCCCTTTCACACTCATAGAAAGTTTAGGGTTTTTCCTCCTTAAGAAGACCTAGGTGACTTAGGGTTAGGTGTAAATCAACAGTTAGAATATACCCATTTTGCTTCTTAAACCTTCCCTTTACCTAATTGGATGCATGCAATGCATAGAGATTCCAACTTAAGATTCATCCTTATAACCAAAATATTGTAATTCAATCTATAAGCTGGCTCAAAAATGGTTTACATAATAGTTTGTACCAATATAAACAACTATAAAAAACTATGTTACTTAGCATTTGGAGTCCCTGATGCTCCACATATAATAATTTCAGTACTATGACTTGGCATCTAAATGATTTGACATGCACAACTTTTTTAGCTCTTGAATCACTCGGCATATACTATCTGCTTTGTACTTGAGTGACTCGATACACGAGTGACTCGGCATGCTCTAACTTATACATTCGTGCTTGACATATACTACTTTTTTGACATAAACTAAGTAAATGAATTAAGTGTATAGACACTTACTTGTCAAAATCAATCTAATACCAAAAATTGAGTTCCTACATAATAACCCATTTAGTGTCTAACTAGGACCTATTGTACTTGCATTGTCTCATGATCTTGGTTTCAGTCATTACTGTCTAGCATGAGTGTTATCCATGGACATTTATTTTATGTGTATTTTTGGTTGGATCATTATCTCCATCAACATGGTGGGAGTAGACCTATAGGTTTCATGTGGTTGGGAGGTGTAGCTACCTATACCATTGCTTGGGACCAGTGTATAGAGATGGTTTATCTTTCCAGTGCAACTATTTCTTGATGTTTTCACTTGATATTTTAGGTTCCAAAGTATGCTTTCTTGTGATTTATGCTTTCACTAGAATTCTTAGATATCATGTTTATATTGTGCTAGTTTATTGACACATTCCCTTTTTATGATATTTAACATATGATTAAATGATGTTATTTTCTTCGTTGGAGTAGCTATTGCTTTTGGATTAGCATGTTAGATTTCATGTTCCTATGATTTTATTACACTTTAGTAGGGACATCCTCATAAGACAACTCTAACTATCTAGTTGGTAGTTTGGGATGTTACACATGGGGGATGGCTAGGTCCTTCGAGGTCTCATGATGATGATATAGTTGGGAGGAATGATGTACTCAGTGCATTATTTTAGTACATTCTGATGTTGCTTTCAGTTCCTTCCCTACTCTACTATGTTTAGATGGTTAGTTGTAGTTTCTATCTTATTTTTATTATGTTTGAGTGTCTTTACCTTGATTGTGGATCCAATCTCCCTAGTGCGGAGGTTATAACTCCTTGATTATCTCTCTATTTTCTCTTGGAGTATATCTTGCTTTCCCTAGGTGACAATGTGTCAACATTTGGTGATACTTATAAAGTATTTTACACCCAAATAAGAAGAATCATGTGATATCATAAAGTATTGCATGCCCATAAGATAACTATCGTGCAATACTTGAAATTATTGCATAGCCTTTGAGGAACCATTGTACGATACTAGAAAAGTATCACATGACCCTTGGAGAAGTGTAGCCCGGACCTTGAAAGTATCACATGGTCTCTTGAGAAAGGTCATACAATACTAGAAAGTGTCACAGAGTACTGGATGAAAGTGTCCCTTGGGTGTTTGGGAAAACCTATTTTGGTAGACAATGGATGTTTTATGGTTTTTTCATAAGTTTTTGAGAGGTGTTTTGACTACCCTCTATGGTGTTCTTGAATATCATGGTTTTGGATTTTGAAGTCCATATGTTTTGGACTCAAAATCATTTAAGTCCTTTTGTGATTTTTTTTTTTTGGTCAATAGTGGCATCTAGAGATTCATTGGTGTTTGGATGGTTCTTTAGTCTTCCTTTGTGATCTTTGTGATCCTCGTATGTTGATTGTGATGTGTATCCATACTTTTTTGGAAATATATATATCTTGGCTTATATTTATCCTTGTTCCAAGGATCTCAAGGTCGGGCATTACATAACCATTGTTACAATTTTAAGATATAATTTTAGATAATGTACCTGATGGCTTATGCCTATTTAGAAGTATCAACCATTGCATGGATCTAATACAAGGAGCTAGTTTTCATAAGAAAGCACCATATTAGTTGACAACTATAGAAAATGAGGAATTAAATGGATAAGTTCAAGAGTTGTTGCAAAAAGGTTTTATCAAAGAAAGTTTAAGTCCTTGTGCAATACCTACAATGTTGGCACCTAAGCACAATGGAGTATGGCATATGGGTTCTAAAACCTGAGCTATAAACAAGATCACAATGAATTTTTGGTTTCTTTTACTAAGAATGGATGATATCATGGATTGTTTGAGTGGAGCAAGATAGTTTACCAAGATTGATTTTAAGAGTGACTATCATTAGATTAGAATTAGCAAAGGTGATGAATGGAAGACTACTTTCAAGACTAGTGGACGTTTGTCTAAGTTGTTGGTTATACCTTTTGGTTTAAATAATACACTAAATACTTTTATGAGGATGATGAATGCATTTTTAGAGAAAGCCTGGGGCAAGTTTATGATTATCTATCTTGGATGATTATACAAAATGGATGACAGTTTTTACAAAATGGATAAGATTAGGTGGGTCAAATCTTGCACACATGAAAAATAGCTCCTGATTTTTTTAGGAAATATAACATAGTTGTTTTTGTGTGTAGCACAAAAGACATATTTATATTTAGTATTTTCATAACCCTTTGGTAGAATGATAGTTAAGAGTCATATCTAGAATTTTTGTATTTTTTTGTAATTTTTTGATGAGTATTTATTCTGTTATGAATTATTGAGCTGACTACATCTTGAAATTTTGGTACTTGCTCATGTACTGAGCATAACTTGCATTAAAATAATCAAAAATGAAATTTTTTTTTTTTCAAGTGTATAGAATAAAGTGTATAATAATAATATACATTTTTTTGAATTTGGTAAGTATATAAAAATTTATTAATAAAATGGTAGACATATGTTTGTGAGGAATGTCAAGGCATTTGTAAAAGTAATTAAAGTTTGCATTGTTAATATTGTCCAAAAATAGAAAAATTTATATGTTAGAAAACTAAGAAGACATGGAATATTATGGTAGTAATCTTAGAGACACCCACTTCACCATCAAAAAAATTGATGAAGGAAAAGATAAGAATTCATCTTAGAAGATGAAAAAATGTCTAAAAGAAAACAATTGGAGGGAAAACAGTCTCTCAAGCCTTTGGGTTGTTTCCTTATGCTATCACCAAGCCATAACCTAATCAAGTTTCTAGGATTAAAATAACCCAATTAGGTTATGAAAATAAAAAAGTGTATTGAAAACCTAATCAAGTTTTGAAGAAGTAATATTTACTTGTTCAAAACCTGATCAAGTTTTGAAGAACTAAAAGTAGGCTTTACTTTGAAGGCCATATATTTCACATATGAAGTCCAATTAACTCTATTCAAAATTCATTATAAAGATATTAAAGATCTCTACAACATGATGTAGATAAATCAATCCTATTTTATCAAAAATTTTATATATTTTTTTTTTATCAATTTGAATTAAGCATAATCTAGAGTAGGTAGTCATTGTTTTCCAAATGCATAATCAATAGGTAAACACAAATTCTAACATATTTTTAATTCTCTCTCTCTCTCTCTCTCTCTCTCTCTCTCTCTCTCTCTCTCTCTCTCTCTCTCTCTCTCTCTCTCAAACACACATACACACACTCAGTCACTAACTACATAACTCCTAAGATATCTCTCTTCCTAACTCCTAGCCTCTCTCTCTCTCTCTCTCTATCTAACTTGTTACCCTTAAGATTTGTCTCTCTCTAAGTAATCCCTAAGCCCTATTTCTCTCACTACTCTCTCTCTCTCTCTCAACCTTATCACCCCCCTCTCTCCATCATATCCCCTAATCTCTCTCTCTCTCTCTCTCTCTCTCTCTCAAGTTCATATTTCATGGATTAGAGGTTAGGGAGAGAGGGGTGGTTAGATATTAGGGGTCAAAGAGAGATGGGTAAGGGGTTAGAAAGAGTTTTGAGAGAGAGAGTAGGGGATAAGAAGAGAGAGAGGGACTAGGATCAAAGAGAGTGAGAGAGATAGGAGGATAGGATGGAGAGGGTGAGAGGGGATTGTACATAGATAGATAGAGTGAGGAATATGGAGAGAGAGAGAGAGAGAGAGAGAGAGAGAGAGAGAGAGAGAAGGGGATTACATGGAGAGAGATATTATTGGATGTGATGGAGAGAGAGAGAGGGGGGGTTAGGAGTTAGTTAAAGAATGTGACAAGTTAGGAGTTACTTAAAGAATATATCAGGTTAGGAGTTAGTAAGAGAGATATAATAGGAGTAATTTAGTTAGTGAGTGAGCAAGTGTGTATATTTTTGAGAGAGAGAGAATTTAAAATATGTTAGCATTCATCTTTACCTATTGATTACACATTTCAAAAATAATGACTACCTATTTTAGACTATGCTTAATTCAAATTGATGAAAAATAATTTTTTTTATAACATACGACTAATTTATCTACATCATGCTATAGAGCTCTTCAATAGCTTTGCAACACATTTTGAAGAAAGTCAACCAGACTTCAAATGTGAAAGTTATGACTTCTAGACTACAGCCTATTTTGGATTGGGTTTTGAATAACTTGATCAGGTTTTGAAGAGGCTTTTGAAACCCCATCATGTTTATTTTTTAATGTATTTTGGCCAAGCTTGGTAACCAAGCTTGACCTAACATTTTTGGGATTTTTTATGTGGTGTCCACTAAATTTTACCCCATCTTGTTGCACACACCAATAAGGAATTTGTGTTGTGTATCAATCATAAATCTTTGTAGTATTTGGGTAGTTAGAATAAGTTAAATCATAGACACATGAAGTGAGTTGAGTATCTACATAATTTTAATTTTGTGTTGGAGTATAAGAGTGGAAAGTCTAATAAAGAGTTACCAATGTATTAAGTAGGAGAAATAATTTTTTTGGTGTAAATACATTTCTACTATTTACACTTTACTTAAGTTTACTTAGGTTTATGTATTATTTTATTAATTTTTAGGTGAGACACTTAGAAGTTTGCATATTTTTATGTGTTTTCATGTTGACAACATAAAACTAAGCAACTTTAATTTAGCACATGGTGTTTACAACACTGGAGTTTGCATCATTAACTGAGTTGTCATGTAAACAACATAGTTATTTGCACTCCTATTTTAGCATATGGTGTCTACAACATAAATTTTTGTGATACACCTTTGTAGGGTTATCCTCTCATCATTGCACTTACTCCTATGCTTAATGGAGGATAATCCACTCCTGGTGGACATGTGCCTAGTTGTATGACTTATCATGCTGCTGATTCCTATGCATTCTAGAAGCATCCTAGAGGCCTTTATATATAGGCACTCCTAGTGTACTTTCACATTAAATGAATATATATCATTATTTTGATCATACTCTTTTTGGTCTATTTTTGTGCTTGTGCTTGAGTTCTTTGATCTTGGTTGAATTTTTCCCTAAGGAAAATTATTACATGGTATCAGAGCTTGGAGAATTTATCTTCACATAGCCATTTAAGACCATTGTGTCTTCAACACCTCGACCCAAATCTAGAGTATCATAATTATTGGGAGTGTCTAGAGCCAAAGCAAACATCACCATTGTGCCTAGAACATCAATTAAGTAAAAATCGACTATAAATTTGCCTACCCTTGGCCAAAGTCAATTTTGAGGCAAAATTTTTTTTGCAAACCGGCACTCGAAGGTCCAATTTGTAATTTTGAGTATGATCATTCTTTAGATCTGTAATTTAATTTCATTTAGATCGATATTATTTTTCTCTACATTTTTCATTTACTTTTTCATGGAAATTTTTGGAATTTTTTTTTGCCCTTTGGGCCTACAGAGAATTTTTTTTGTATAGGCACTAGGCAATGACACCTCGGCCCTACACCCTACAACAAAATATATTCTGCAAATTTGGCATATTTCATTTGTAGAACAAAAAAAATTCCCTTATTTTGGTTTATATCCAACAAATTTTTGGCTATCTCAACACAATAGTGGCCGAAACCTTTCAAATCCTAGGGAGGGCACCAACTAATTGGTTGTCTCAAAATTTGGTGGCCTTTATTTGTTTACGACCACATGATTTGTTTTTTTAAATAGCGCAAAGGGTCCTTGCACAACCCATGTGGGATTAATATCCCCACTTCCTGTGGTATCTTCTACCACCAATGTTGATCCTCCTCACTAGTAGTAAGTAGTAACTCAGCTCGTGAAGAGAAAAACCAGTGCTTTAGTCTATCTTGATGGTAATCTTCTCACTAGAAATTCAACTCTCCAGCCTAAGAACATTGTTGCTAGATGATAAGTTCTTCCAGTGACAACTGTCACCCCACTACAAGCCCTCAGACACATGGCTTGACTTTGAAGCTACCACACAGCTCCTCGACACCTCACCATCTGCCAAGTAGGATTTGGCCATGTCAATGACACATCACCTAACTCGTGTCTACTCCATACCAGTGACTTAGTGTACATGACATGTTAGCCATACAACACATTGCCACATTAGCATATGACTTTGTCACATCACCAAGCGGGATTTTTTCACTAACGTCAGCTAGACATGACATTAAATTTGGTGGTCATCTAATCATCATTTCTTGGCTTTTATGAACTATTGTGATGACCATTTGACTGCCAAATTTAACACAGTAATTTTCTGCCTAGACCCATCTCTAGATGTAGTTTTGATTTAATAGTCCCACTTTGGGAGGCTATAACTCAATCATCTAAACTCCAAATTAGGTGTATTTTTTTAAATTTAGGGTAGAATTTCCTAAATTTTTTAGTTGTGTAGTTCTTTTTGGGTTTTGGTGCACAAATTTGTCAGAAATTGTATTTTTTGGTGATTGTACCTATCTAATCCTACATTTTACAACTTGAAATGCTCCATAAGGGTTCATCAAGAATTGAAAATAGGTTTCATTTTTTTTTAAAGTGCATTATTTTTCATCTACTTTCTAGATCTACAATTAGATTATAGGCTTATGTGGACAAAAATCTCACTTTTAGACTTAGGGTCTTTTCTACATTGTAATGCTTTGATTATTTTACAAAATTGTTGTACATTTGAGCTATAGTGCTTAGTGATAGATTTAAGCCTCAAAAGGTAATTATAAATAGAAAAATTAAAAGTCCACTTTGTACATTTTGTCAAGTGGCCTATTGTACACGCACTACATATAAAGTGCCAAAAGCATTTTTTTTTTGGGGGGGTCTTTTGATTGAGTAAAAAGGGGGGGGGGGGGGGGGGGGTGTATTGTGCTCTTGTGTCTCTCTTTTATGCTCTTTTCATTTTCTACATCATGGGTTCACCTAAAGGTCCACTTCTAACTTCACATAATTATTCTTCATGGAAAGATATTGTATGGAGTAGATTAATGGAAAAAGGTTTAAATCTTTATGTTGATGGTGCAATTACCAAAACCCACTAATACTACAACACTCTTTGGTTGGCAAATTAAAGACCAACAGGCTTTATGAATTATCAGGACTTGTGTACATAAAGATCTCTTCTTCCATGTTTCCAGTTTCAAGGAAGTCAAACCTACTTAGGATAAACTTGAACCATTGTATGGTAAGGTGGATGAAGAAAAGGGATACCAGATTGAGGATGACCTACTTCTCTTGGATCCTAAAAACTTTGACACAATTCAAGATTATATCAAAAAAACCAATGAATTTAGAGAACTACTTAAAGATTGTGGTAATCCCATGAAGGAAGATCAATGAATTCATCACATCCTAAAGAGGCTACCTTCAAAGTATGCTTCCTTTATTTTGAGTAATAACACTCATAGGTTGACCATGGGAAGTGCTTTCCAAAAGCCTACATTTGATGCATTTGCAAAAATGTTGATTTTTGAACAATCCCACTTGATAGATATGAGACTTCTCACATCATCAAAGACCAATGCATTGGTAGCTAGTGATGAGAACCACTCAAGTCTAGGAGGAAAAAGTTCTAACAACAACAAGAAAAAGAAGTGGAAGAAAAAATCAAAATCTGAGACACAACAATCCTCCTCATAGCAAGGCAATTCTTCTTCCAACAAGAAGGGAAGTAGTGAAAAGAAGGAAAAAAAAAATTGTGCATATTGCAAGAAATCGAATCATGATGAGCATCATTGCAAGACTAAGAGGAATCAATGAATTGGAAAACCTACTCAAGAAGAACGAAATTCAAGTTCCAAATGCTTCCAAGGATTCAAATCCTACCACTTCAAATGGAAAAGGGCAAGCACTTATGGCTGGTTCAAGCTCTTCATTGGAATGGATTCTTGACTCAGGTGCCTCATATCATATGGGTTCTTCAAAGGGAGAATTTTCTTCATTGAAGTAGTAATGGGTACCATACATATTTGTGGGAGAATTTTCTTCATAAGTAGAATTTTCTAATCTCCTCTCAATTTACCAAATCAATCACCTTGGAGATGGAAACAAAGTTGAGTTCCTTCTAGATTTAGTAATGGTGTGCAATCTCAAAGATGATTCATTAGTAGTAGTGGGGAAAGTCAATCATTATAAGAGGCTTTATTCCTTCTCCCACTTTGTGCCCAAGTCTCCTTCACATGCCTTGTTGACTCAATCTAATTCACAAACCAAATTATGGCATGAGTGGTATGGTCATCTTTGCTTCCACTATCTTCAAAAACTTTTCCCAAAAAACATGGTCAAAGGTCTACCTACAATCAACTTTCCTAAGGGTGAATGTTCAACATGTCTAGTGGATATGCATCTAGAAGAGAAGTTTGATAAAGGGAAGTCTTCAAGAGAACTAGTTGTTCTTTAGTTGGTTCACATGGTTTTAGTAGGTCTTTTTGTAGTGACATCAGTCATCCAGGGTTGCTGCATACTCACTTTCATTGATGACTTTTCACGCTACAAATGGGTCTACTTTCTTCATCACAAGAATGAAGTGGTTGATAAGCTTCAAGCCTTCAAGAGTCATGTTGAACAACAATCAAGAAAAATGATCAAGGTTATTCAGATGGACAATGAAAGTAGATATGTGGACATAAGACTTAAAGACTTTTACAAACTTGAGGATATTGATCTTTAGAACCCACCAACATTCAATTTGCACAAGATAGATATTGCAAAAATGAGGTTACAAACTCTTAAGTCAATGTAAAGTTGCATGATACAAGACAAGTCTCTTGATCCATCACTTAAAGTTGAAGCTATAAGTAGTGCCACTCACATACTTAATAGGTCTCCTCATAATTCCGTAGATGGAAAGACTTCTTTTGAGGCATGGTGTGGTAGAAAACCAATTGTGAAACACTTTAGAGTCTTCAGTTGTCCAACATGGGCAAACATATCTTCTAGGGTATGCAAGGCACCACCACCTAGGCATTGCACTTTCATCAGATATGAAGAAAATTTTAAGGCATACCAACTTATGGATCCCGAGACTCATGATATTTTTATAGAGAGGAATGTACACTTTGAGGAAAGTTCACCTAGCTTATCCTCTAGTCCTCTCCAAACTTTATACATTGTTGAAATTGATAGTGACACCAAAAATAGTGATTCAATAGACTCAGATATGTGGGATCCTATTGACAGATATAGAGAGAGGTCACATCATCAACCCATTCCACATGCATACATTGCCCTAGTGATAGGTCTAGCATAATAGGGTACATCTTGTCTTCCAGTTTTAGCAATAGGAGATGACTACATAGCAGATATTTTAGGTTTGTTTGTGGAGTCATACATAGAAGACTTAGGGGACATCATTGATGATATACATCTTCTCTTTGATGATGATGATCCTTCTTTAGTTGTTGCAAGGGCTCACTTTGACCCTCATGTCTGTTCTTTACATGGTTGATCTTAACTAGTTGATGTGATTATGGATTCTTATGTACAACAGTTGTAGGAGGTCTCTTTATCAATTGAGGAGATAGTAGATTCTTTGGGATAGGTTCTATATCCATCCTTGTTAGATTTGGCATTATTCTTTTTAGAAACATTAGAAGAGGTGACAGTTAGCATCGACACAAGTATAGTTGAACAGGTCTTAGAGGCATCATTGATCATTGGATTCTTTCTACACATAGGGGAAGCATCTCATATGTACCTATGATATTTTTTCTTGCAAAGGGGAGGAACATTATTCAACAGTCATGGATTAGCTTATACATTAGAGTAGGTATCACTAATCAACACTCTACATTGGGGGGGGGGGGGGGGGGGGGTGTGGGGTGGGGGTACCTTGTCTCTCTTCTTCTTCTCTCTTATGGGGGGGACAATTTCCTCTTTTGGGATTGTGTTCTTCTCATACTTCTCTTTTGTATATACTTGATGTATGTCATAATGGGGGGGTCTTGATTACTCCATCCATCCATGCATCTTTTCTTTTCATCTCTCTTTTTGGGGGAGGGTTTTTCCCATGAGGTTTTCCCTCTTTCTCTTCTTTATGAGAGATTTCATTTCATTATGTACATGGGTACCTAACATGGCCTAGTAGTTAGGACCCATTATGCATTTCATCCTAGTTTTAGTGAGCTTAAGTGCATTCCCCTAAGTTGCACTTAAGGGGGGGGAGGGCGGGGGGGGTGGGTGTTGGAGTAAATACATATTTACTATTTACACTTATTTAAGTTTACTTAGGTTAATGCATTAATTTATTATTTTTTAGGTGAGACACTTAGGAATTTGTGTACTTTTAAGTAAGCAACTCTAATTCAGCACATGGTGTCTACAACATAAATTTTCATGCTACACATTTGTAGGCTTATTCTCTCATCATCGTACTTACTCCTATGCTTAATGGAGGATAATCTACTCCTAGTGGACATGTGTGTAGTTGTATGAGTTATCATGCCATTGATTCCTATGCATTCTAGAAGCATTTGAGAGGCCTTTATATACAGGGCACTCCTAGTGTACTTTCACATTAAATGAATAAATATTGTTATTCTAATCACACTCTTTCTGGTCTACTAGTGTTCTTGTGCTTGAGTTCTTTGATCTTGGGTGAATTTTACCCTAAGGAAAATTCTTAAAAAATTTTTGATTGAGATGAGTTGAAGTTCTTGGGTTTGATGTTTTGAAGATATTTTATGAAATTGATCCTAATTTTGCAAAACCTTAGAAAGCTTGTAAAACACCAATGATCAGTAATAAAGGTAAGTGGGTTGATTATTTTATTTAGGAGGATATTTTATTTAAGGGTATTAACTTGTGCATACCTAGAATTTCAATGTGGGAGAATATAATCAAGGAGAAGCATAGTGGAGAACATGTTAGACACTTTGGTATTGATAAGATTGTGAGTTTGATTATCAAGAAGCAACTTTATCCTCAAATTTATAAAGATGTTCAAAATATTGTCAAGAGTCACCAAGTATGTCAAATTTCTAAAGGAGTTAACTAGAATGTGGGATTATACAAACCATTACCTATTCCTTGTAGATCTTGGGAAGATATTAACAGGGATTTGGTTATTGGATTTTCTAAGACTTAAAAGGGTAATTATTCTACTTTTTTATATATATTGTAAATAGATTTTAAAAGATGGCTCATTTTATACCTTGTAGGAAGACATCAAGTGTAGTACATATAGATACTTATTCTTCAAGGAAATTGTGAGATTACACATATTGCCAAAGAGCATTATTTCAAACAAAGATAGTAAGTTTGTTGGCTATTTTTGGGAGACACCATGGAAGAGAATGAATAATGGTCTAAATTTAGTTCTACATTTTATCCACAAATTTATTGACTAATAGAGGAACTAATATATTTGGGAAGAAATTTCGATGATAATTTGTTGTAATTCTAACCACCTATTGTCAAAAAATTGACCAAAAAAGTCATTCCCGACTTCTCGTCAAAATATCCAATGAAAGGTATACCCAACAGAGTTGTGACACCCTATAAAGTCATTGATATTTCAACTCACAACCATCAAAATACAATTATCAAGCTAGATTTTGGCTGGCAAAAATACTAACGGGTATCCATTAGAATTACAGTGCCACACCATTGATGTAATCACATAAAAATAGTCTTCAAAACCAACTACCCCTAATCCTAATTATTAATCAATAGTCATCAAAGTCCCAACCAAAAGGAAATCAAATTATATCATTCATTTGATCTAAGTATCAAATAGTATAAAATCATTAAATTGTAATAATCATCAAAATCCAATTATTTAATTAAATATTCATAAGTTGAGAAAATCAATTAAATTAGATAAGTATTCAATTATCTTCTCATTTTTAAAAAAATTGACAAAAACAAGATTAAAACATAGTTTGAGAGAAAAGTTGAATTTAAATCTAAATAAAAAATAAAAAAGATAAATGAAACTTTTCATAAAAAAAAAAGGCAAGCTAAGTTAATCATACATTTCTAAAAAAAATAAAATTATTGATTAGGCTATCTATATCAGATGGATTAGTTAACTCCCTTATCACTTCAAATTAGGAAAGTGAATTGTGCTTCCACCTCCCAAGGTATCTGATCATCTGGAGGTGCATGGTTTAAACTCAACTGTAACTCATCCTTTGAACCTATAAATAGTAAATTTATCATGCTAAATTTTCTTTAGAGATATTGTGCATCTTTTTTTGAGATTGTTTCTTTGTTGAGTCCATTTAGATTAATCTTGCATCATTATAGTTTATCTAGATTTATCAATCTTATATTGAATAAAAAAAAGAGAGAGATTAAATTTCATTCATACTAAATCCTTTGTTTTAATAGCATTTATAATTACTAAAAAGATTTAAAAATTTGAAAGCATCATACACATATTAAATAGAAGGTGATAAGGTTAATTTCTCATTGTTTTATGTATTTTATCTAATCATTTGATTTTTCTAACCATGAATCTAATGATTTATTGAGGTGTCACATTGTAGCTTGTTGGCTTACCTTTGGCACCCAAGTTGCAAAATTTTGGAAATTGAGCCCAATGGAGAAATTTCCTCAATTTCTTTCAAAATATTATATTGATTTTGGGTTAATGATGCTTTTGGGAAGCTTTGCAGAGAAGAAGCATTAGAGAGGGTAATTGAACTTGAACTTGAACCTCTTGGTCCATGTTCAAGGTTCAAAATTTGAATGCTCAAGATTCGAGTTCAAAGTTCGAATATCAAAATGATAGTCAAAATTTGTGAATCTAATAGTTTGAAAGTGTATTTAAAAAATGTTGGAGATTATTTAAATATGAGGTTGACCCATCTATTATTTTGGTCTTAAATATTTATACATATTATTAATTAGTCATTCAAGCTCATGTGGTATATTATTATAATCTCTCTTTCAAAATGAGTGAAGAAAGAGGAATGCACAGTTTTCTTAGAAAGATAATCTTAGTGCGGGGCCCATACCTCCAAAGTTAATAGTTGGATTTTTCTAAATTTTGGATATGCTTTTGGAAGGCAAGTTTTTAAATTTTCACTAAAGTGATTGGAGAAATTATATTGTATAAATAAATTATTAATGTCTAAGTACAGGTCTATCAAATTTTTTGAGAAAAATATTGTTATGAGAAATTCACAATGGAGACTTTTGAAATTGAGACCCATACGATAATATATGCTGAAGATATGAAAATGTCAACCTATCAACACATAATTGGATGTGTTTAATTTAGATTTTCTACAAAAATTTCTTATAAATAAATAAAGGATAAAAAGAAACCATAAAAGGAAGAAGTTATTGAAAGGGAGATGACAAAAGAAAAAAAGAAAACATTAATTAATTTTTTTTAAAGAATTAGTTACATTGATGAAAAGGGGCTGAAATTGTTGTTTATTTTCCAAGGTTTTGATAAGGAGGGGTGATTCTTCTTTTCCAAGAGGCCTATTCCTAAGGGGGGAGTAGAATATATTTGTGTTGATTGTAACAGAGGGAGGGAAGGGGATTTATTTTTATGTTTTGCTCCTTGATTGTAATTGCAGGCACAAGATGATCTTGTGGTCATTCTGTTATGTGTTTAAAATAAGAAGGATTTTTCGTATATTAAATCTTGATGTCTAAATATGAATTTCTTAGATTGAAATTGATCATGTGGTTACTTCTTCAATGTTTTGGATGTGATTTTTTATTGTCATGTCAAGTGCATATTTTTCTATAAATTAGCTAGTTTACATACTCATAGTTTGGAGAATAAGATATTTAACTCCTTTCATTTCCTTTGTAATGTGAAAGGCTTAATAAGTGGTCTTGTAGTTTTTTGTTGGTATTTCTCTCTTTTTTTAGTTTGTAATTCTAATAACCACATTTATCTCATATTTATGGGTGGATGTTAGTATGCCTTAGTGTCTTCAAGTTAAAGACATATCAATTTATTTGATTCACTCAATATCATCTAGGAGGGACTTGTATCTCTCAATTTAGAGGAGTATTATCAATGCAATAATGATCTATCCAACTCTTGGTAATCTATGTTCTACATTTTGGGGCATTTGGACTCAGTTTGTATATTCAACTTTGAAGGACAATTCTATTTACTAACATATTTTTGGTGACTCTATTGGGGATCTTTGAAGGAAAGATTTCATTTGGTTCCTCAATTTTCACATTATCTCTATGTGCAAGAGATTGGTGACTTTGTGAAATGACCATGCCAAATAAAAATATTTCTAAGAGGATGAGAGCTAGTCCTACCATCCTTCAAATCTTCTAGATGCAAGACAAAGTGTTGCATGATTTTTGGGAATATTGTAAAGAAAGCAACGCTCGTGCTATAAGAATGAACCTAAGCCTTGAAGGTGATTGTGTAACTATCTTTCCATGGAGAAGTTTACATTACATATTTTACAAGATAATAGATATGCAATAATACAAAAAAAAGTGTAACAATTCAAAGAAGAACTAGGGATTGATGATGATGAAGCCCTAGTCATTCCAATTTCATCTCTCTCACACAATTACCTTATTATGAATGAGAGAGAAGTGAAACAAGAAACTTGTCAACCTCACAAAGAGAAACCACAAGTGAATCCTGACAATAAATGTACAAGAAGCCCAGTGAGTTTGAATGAAAAAGATTTATTTGGTTTTTTTCTATCTAGAATCTCAAGGCTCTGATTCTAAGAGAATAAAAAATTGTCTTGCTGCAACAAACATAGAGGATAAGGAATTTCAGATTCCTATGCTTCCAAATTATGAGGTTCTTAATTTCATACTTGAAGCTAAAAGTTCTTTTTATCCTAATGAATGTAGCAATCCCATTCTAGGAGAAAGAGTCCTTTAACTCTAAAAATCTACTTGGGAAAGAAGATTTTGGAGCAAATAGAGAGCATGTTGATGATTCAACTAAAATACTAGACCCCAACATAATGTTGCACAACTTGGAGAGAACTTCTTCTTATGGAAAAGAGACCATAGAGATACCCTTCTTATCGACTCAACAACAAATGATCTAGCCTTATGAAGATCAAGCATTGATAATAAGTAATGATGTAAGTGGAGAATTGTTTTTTGATCTCATTCTTTTTTCCCATTTTAAAAAGTGTTGAAAGTTTTTGATAAGAAAAATAGGTTATGAAGGGAGTCTGAAACCCTTTACAAATCATGAAATTTTTAAAGAATCCCAAACCAAACAAAACTACAGTCCAAAGGTGTAACAAGTCACCCAACATGACACATTGACCAAGGTGGCATCACAAATAACACAGTACTCATCAACCACACAAATAGGTTTTGGCTAGGTACCTAAAACCCTTAATAGGTATTTAAGGGTGCCTATAATTGTAGACAAAACAACAACTCAAGGTGGAATAGCTCACCAAATAAAAGGTGACCAAAGCAGCAACACATATAAAACAAAACACTACAGCCACAAAAATAGGTTTTGATTGGGCTCCTAAAACCCCATGGTGAGACACACTACAAAGAATTATAGGCCAAAAGAGCTAGGGGACACTATAGAGGACAATAGGCTAAAAGATAAGAGATCAAAAAAAGGACAACCACTTCATACTTTCCCCATTGACCCATTCTTTTTGGACTGTAATGCCATATCTAAAAAGGAATTGGAGGGCTTGACCTTTTTTCCTTTTACTATGGTCCATCCATGTCCACCAAACTAGTAGCTTTCTGCCATTGAAAATCAGCACCATCAGAGCTAGAACCTAAAACCCTGAAAGTTAGGGAAAAGGCCGTAGAAGAGGAAGTGATAGAAAAAACACCCAACCCATCCCCAATAGAGGGAGCTTTCTGAATAGAGTAGTGATCATCAAAAATCTCCTTCCACCAAGAAGGTGACTTATTTGATCTAACCTTTCTAGTGGAGCATCTCACTAGGAGGTGGCTAGTCTTTTGTCATATCCGACATCTAAATGGGATTCCCTCATAATCAAGAAGCTAATTTCAAGAGCTACTAGGAGAGACCAATTTAATCATTTCTAGGAGTCCCTTAGATAAATCAATCTCCACAAGGATGCATGCATATGTAATCAGAAACATATTGCAAGATGCAAAGTCAACCATCAAAAAATCCCCTAAGACATCCCCCATAGCCTCCAAAATTGACTTGATGCATAAGTAAAGGGGAAGGTTAGGTAACCTTACCCACAAAGGAATCTTGTTAAATGATTTAGTAGATGAATCAAAACCTACATACCAAGGTTTAGCCATCAAAGGGAACATCTCCTCCCAAGAGAAACCATACCTTAGGATGGCATTTCAATCCTCCATAGAAGGAAATTTCTCAATCAAAAAACCCTTTGCCATAAGAAAAATTTGGACAATACCTAAAACTAAAGGCTCCTAAAATTTGGAAATCTAGGCATGTAGATCCTACAGAGAGGGCTAGAAACCCCTAAAATGAAATATGGTAGTAGTAGATGAGTAGTCCTCTACTTGAGTAGAAATTTCATCAATAATATTAGAGTTGAGAATAATTATAGAGTCACTTACTATAACAGGCACAATAGCATGAGTCATTGGACACATAGCCTGACCACCAAGACCAACCTCATAGGTAGCTACATCACCATAAGAAATGGCCAAACCACCCATAGCTCCTAGGGAACAAATATCCCCACCAGGAATAGGAGAAACCCTAGCCTAAAAAGCTACAATAGAAACCACATTAGGATCAAAAGTTGGAGTTTCCACGATAAAGCCATACACTAGAGCCAAAGCTAGACATAGGATCTAGATGTGGGAGCTAAAGCTAGATAAAAAAGCCCTAGCAGGAGCTGAAGCTAAACAAAAAAGCCCTAGCGGGATCTAAAGCTAGATGGAGAAGCCAGATGTGGGAGCCAAAGCTGGACATACAAGCCAGACGTGGGAGCCAAAGCTGGATGTAGAAGTTGTAGTGGGAGCTAAAGCCAGATGCAAAAGCCCTAGCGAGAGCCAAAGCTAGATGTAGAAGCCATATGTGGGAGCCAAAGTCGGACACGATATGAGACCCCCCCTAAAAGTGTTGAAAATTATTCTTTCTCTAGAAAATTAAAAAATTAATATTCATAGCCTCGTGTACAATCAAAATATGAAGCTTTTAGTCTTCTTGAGAAAGTAAATAAGGGTGACTCTTTATTCTTAAAAGTTGATAATCTTCCCCTTGTAGAATCTTTTCATTTTGGAGATGCATCTCATGTTAGTGATTCTTTCAAATATGAAATTTTGATTAAGAAGGTAAATTTAAAAGTGAAGTGAGGTGATCTTTCAGCTGGAAAAGTGATGCAACCCCAAGAGTTGTTGATTAGTTTGAATGATGATTTTCTTTGTAAGGGAGAAATTATGCAAGAGTTCTTATCAACTATTAAACAATGTAACTCCCTTGTAAAAGAAAGTTTGTGTAGCAATCCATCTCATATCTTAGTTTTGAATGAAAAAATTTGAGATTTATTTTCAACAAAGTATGATGAAGTTTATCTTTATTTTGTGGATGTTTTGAATGTTGAAAGTTCTTTTAAAAGTGGTGATCTCAAAAAGTGTTGATTACAAGAATAATGTAATTTTTTTTTCTATGGGAACATTTGGGCATTATTTTATTTGGCTAGAAATGAAAAGCTTTAGTTTTGGAGACACTAGAAGTAATCTTAAAAATGTTTTTTTTAGATCAGCATGCCACCCAAGTATGAAACTTTTAGACTTGTTGAAAGAATGGAAAATGAATATTTTTTATGTTAAAAAAATCTGTAATCAGCCCTTAGAAGAATTATTTTACTTTGAGGGTGAAGTAATTCATTTTTAAAGATGCATATTAAAAGGAGATTGTGTTGAACTGAGATTAAATCATGCTCGAGTAAAAATTTCTCAATTTCTAAAAATTTGATTGGAAAAGAGAATTTCAAATTAAATATGGTGCTAGATGAAAATCAAACCAATGAAATGTTACAATCTAAAGAAGTGCCAAACAATTTGCATAGTACTTCTTATTGTGAGGAGGTTACAAAGCAATTTTTGTTGTCTACCAATTGAGAAGATTTCAGCCAAAAACATTTAGGTGTTAGTTCTCTTCAAGTTATGAGTGTGGAGAAAGAATTTTCAGATTTTATTTTTATCAAGAATGATGAGGTTATTTCAACAAAGATAGATCCTATGCTTCATGAGGTAATCCCTCTTTTCCAACATAATAAGATGTTTGAAAATCAGTTTTCAAATGATGGTTAGTTTGATAGAAGCATCAAAAATCTTGTAGGTTGGGTCCAAAAAATTGAGTTTTATGATGTATGTTTCCTAGCTGAGAAGAATATTTATGTTAATCACCTTGGTTTTGATGAGACTACTAATCTTGCTAAATAATTCAGAGATAATCAAATCAATTGTAACTTAGTCTAAATCACAAAAATCGATGATGACTTGGAAGTAGTTTTTTTTTAAATATTGAAATGTCTATAAATGCCAAGGTCAACCCATATGTTGGGAAATACTTAGTGAATGCTATAATGTTTTCTTTGTAGATGCTAGAGCATTATCTATTTCATCTAGAGGCTCAAAATCTTCTAGGCCATTTCATACAAAGGGCACAAGAGAAATCATAAGGATACGATGAATTGTGGCTCTTCGGGCATGATGTTGTGTTCATGAGGTTCCTTCACATAAAAAGTTTAATTTTTCAAAATTGAAGAGTCTTCCAAATGTAGGCTATATCATGTTATATCATTCAATTACAACTGATTTTTCAAAAAGGGCTTATATTTCTCGTAGCCTATAAATGGATTTGTTTAAGTACTCTTACTCTCTAGTTTTTGTGATGGGTGTTTCTTGCTAATGTGTATATATGTAAATTTCTTCCATCCCTACAATTTTTTTTGTGCATAGATTATTTTTCTTTCTTTCAACTTTGGCTTCTTGTTTTGGTGGTGCTCTTAGTCTAACTATTTTGGTTTTCTATATTCCCCAATCTGCTCCATCTTCTCTATGAGAAACTCTTAGCTCCTCATTCTATCATTACTCTATTCCCCAATAGTTAGGGATTGGCCTTTTTCCAGAGTGTTTCTAGATTCTCTATGTCCCTAGGGGAATGGGCCAACCATTGGCTTGCCTTTGGTAGCCAAGTTGAAAACTTTTGAAAATTGGGCCCAATAAAGAAATTTCCTAAATTTATTCCAAAATATCATATTGATTCTGGGTTAATGATGCTTTTGTGAAGCTTTAAAGGGAAGAAGCATTAAAGAGGGTAACTAAACTTGAATTTCAAAACCTCATAGTTCAGGTGCAAAGTTCAACATTCAAATTCTCAAGGTTCAAGTTCAAAGTAAAAATCCAATAGTCTAAAAGTGCATTCGAAAAAGGTTGGAGATTATTTAAATCCGAGGTTGACCCATTTGTTATTTTGATCTTAAATATTTCCAAATTTAATTATTAGTCATCCAAGCTCATGGGGTATATTATTATAATTTCTCTCATTTGAAATGAGTTAGAAAGAGGAATGCATGAATTTTGGATGTGTTTTTGGGAGGTTAGTTTTCCATATTCTCATTAGAGTGAGTGGAAAAATTATATTGTATGTAAAATTGATTGATGTATGACTATGGGTCTATCAAAATTTATGATAAAAATATTGTTATGATAAATTCATTGGGAAGACTCTTTTGAAATTGATACCCAAATGATAATATATGCTTGAGATATGAAAATGTCAACCTGTTAACACATAATTGGGTGTGTTTAATTTATATTTTCTACAAATATTTCTAAGAAAGAAATAAAGGATAAAGAGAAAACATAAAAAGAAGTTATAGGAAGGGAGATGACTGATAAAAATAAAAGGTTGATTCATAATATTTTAAAGAATCAGTTACATCAATAGAAAAAGAGGTTGGAAATGTTATTTATTATCAAAGGTTTTCATAAGGAGGGGCACTTCTTATTTCTAAGAGTCATGTGCCTAAGGGGGGAGTACAACATATTTTTGTTGATTGTAATAGAGGGGGATTTATTTTTATTTTTTGTACCTTGATTGTAATTGTATGGAAAAGATGATCTTATGGTCATTCGGTTATGTGTTTAAAGTAAGAAGGAGTTATTGTATACCAAATCTTGAGGTTTGAATATGGATTTCTTAGATCAAAACTGATGATGTGGTCACTTCTTTCATGTTTTGAATGCAATTCTATATTGTCATTTCAAGTGCATATTTGTTTGTAAATTGGTTCATTTACATACTCATAGTTTATAGAATAAGATACTTATTTCCTTTCATTCTTTTTGTAATGTAAAAGTTTTAATAAGTGGTTGTAGGGGTCATTTGTTGGTCTTTCTCTCCTTGTTTAGTTTGTATATCTAACAACCACATTTATCTTATACTTATGGGTGGATGTTAGTACACCTTAGTATCTTCAGGTTACAAACATGTCAAGTTATTCAATTCA
The DNA here is from genome assembly GCA_028749045.1 of Cupressus sempervirens. Taxonomy (NCBI): domain Eukaryota; kingdom Viridiplantae; phylum Streptophyta; class Pinopsida; order Cupressales; family Cupressaceae; genus Cupressus; species Cupressus sempervirens. The sequence goes on from CM053790.1 coordinate 533,843,384, forward strand.
TTGAATATCATCTAGGAGGAAGTTGTACCTCTCAAAATAGACGAGGATTATCAGTGCAATGATAATCTATCCAACTTTTGGTGCTCTTTATCCTTCATTTTGGGGCATTTGGAGTTAATTTTTATATTCAATTTTGAATGAAAAATCTATTTGCTAACAAAGCTACAAGAACCAATATTCTCACACACATTTTTAGCACCCATTTTGGGCCTTAAAAAATCTAATTTTTAGCCTCACATTCATCAATTTTTGGGATTTTCATTGCATCTTCATACTGCTTTCCAATTTTTCCTTTGGTTCATGACCCCAAGTCATAAGATTATTCACTGGTTGAGAATTATCATTTTCTTACTGATCTAGTATTGTACGAGAAATTAAAAATTTCCATTTGTCTCACAAGAGAAGATTTAGTGTCATATGAGGATATATTCTATCATCTCGTAATTGTGTTTTGTTGCACAAGTTTTCTTCTATAATTTCACAAACATAGAGCATATTTTAAGGTTTTTAATTTGACCATTTGATTTTTACTGATTCTAATCTTGTTGCATTTCTTTTTAATGTCTTGATTTTGACCAACTTAACACATATTTATAGGACACTTGTCAAAGACTACAAAAATGAGACTACTAATGTATTGTTTGTAGGTTGCCTAGGTATTACAAGAAGACATTTTGTCTTCTCTCTTACTTTTTATTTGTAGGAATTTTAAAAGTTATTGATCATACTTTCTTAATTATGAATATATTATGCTCTTGGCCTTCTTGGTCTAATCAGAAACCCAAAATTAGTGGTGTGAGATATAAAGGGAAACTCACTTGTCCTTTAGATCTGTTTGACATGTTTGAGAGAGTCTAAGGATAGGAGAGCATTCTCTTGGCCTTCTAGGTCCAATAAAAAATTATGACTCCTAAAATATTTGCTAGTCTTGTGAGCTTCTATTAGAAGGCCTCCTTTTTAAGAAAAATTCTCATGGGAATGGCACAAGTGGAAATAAGAGAACCTGACTAATCTAATCCACTATAATCACAAATCACCATTCAAAACTAAAACCTTGGGTGCTGTAATTATTTAATTTTTTTTTTTACTTTGGTGAATGTGTGGAGGCCTTTTGGTTGTAATTTTATTTATGTGACCACTATCATCCTTGTACTTGTAGGATATTTCAGTGAAATATAAAAAAATATGCTAGTATTTGTGTGGGTGTTAATACTCTTTATCTTGTTTAAGAGACACCTTATATTTGAGTGCTTGTGTGGGTGTTAAAATCCATTCATCCTTCTTGTGAAACCACAAGAGGTAATTGGAAATGGAACTCTTATTGAGAACTTTAAGATAGAATCTACTCGAAACACCCCCGAAGATCTCATAATTTGCATGTAGGAAGGATCTACTAGATTACCTAGATTCTTTGAATATTTTTTACACTCACCATCTATACTCCATAGTATGAAAATATGCATGGGGTTTCTTTGAATCTGAAGTTTACTCGTCCCCCAAAATGTTAGTATTTGTGAGATACTTAGCGTGAGCAAAGATTTTGAGACTATGCCAACTTTTCCTAAACTATAAACTTGGGAGTTGTAAAATGTTTGTGCAAGAAGTTCAATATCTATAAAAGTGTTAACATGTCTTTTCTAAATCCAAAATAAAGTACTCAATGAATGATTTCTTAAATCATGGCACAAGTGGGATGCTAGATAGAATCCCTATTTGATAGTCCTTACTTAACATATAACATTTAGATTCTCAATGATCACCAAAGAAGCCAAACTTTAGAAAATGGAATACCCATTCCAACAATATCTATCTCCTTTGAAAACTAAAAACAAACCAATCACAACACATGATCTATGATATAAATCCAAGGTTTAACTTGTAGGACTAGGGTGCCCTTGTGGACCTATTCCAAGGAACAAGCCATCTATCTTGATTGGTTTCGAACTTGTCCTAAAAAAATGACTTGAAGACTACAATTCTTGACTTGATCTATTTGTAATTTTTTCCCATGTGTCAGTTACCTATACCTATAAAAATATTTTTTTAGAAAGGGGTTTTCCTAAGTCAAACCTAAGTTTAAGAATTAAACTTTAAATTGAAATAAAATATAATTCAAATCTAAAAATATGGATGTCATATACCTTAATGATATAATTCTCATGAGTGTAATAATAAGTGTTGGTGAAAATATATGAATCCAAAAACACCTAAAAGTAAAAAATAAAAGAGATGCTTAGATAAGGGTGAGTAAATCATGCCACAATAAAAAAATGGAATGTCTTTGATATGAAAAAAATTTCTCCTTGAATATTTATATGCAAATTTATAATTAAGAGATCCAATTGTATTTGAGATATAATGGAGGGTATCTTATTTATATACCTCTTAACTTTATGAAAAATGATCCATGATTATAATCCATACAAAAATAATTTAATCATTACAAGGTTTAAGTTTGGGACATGATCATCCATGAACATGGTGCTCTTATTGGCATGTTCCCTAGAATGGGATCCTCTAGGCACCTTAGTCCACTCAATGTGCAACCTAATAAAAACTTAAGGTCCTATTTGGAGAGGGGATTGGGAACCATATATGGAAATGAGATGGGAAATAAAGAGAAGATGTGGAAGACCATGAAAGATAAAATAGGGCCTAGGTACAAGGATGAAATTTTTTAAGGGTGCAATTCTAGCGTGTTATAATTATTATGCCAACCATTGATTTCCAATTACTTCATTTTCCAATAACAATAGAAAATTTTTGAAATATAAACCTTAGCCTTCATATTAAATGCCTAAATTTCAATTTTATTATCAACATTAAATTCTTATTATTTTATACATATTAATCTCAATCTAGAAAAAAAGGATATTCCTAAAATTACATTAACCCTATTGAACAATGAGATGCATATATGCATTCCAAACAAATTCACCTCCAAAGTTAAATATGGTTTTTTTCCAATTCACAAACAATCCTAATGGTTTTTATTCTCAAGCTTCATAACTAAAATCCAAATCTCGTCAAGGCCTCGATTGAAATAATTAAAAATAACAAGCATATCTTGAATGAACCTTTCATTTTTCTTTAATAGCCCAACACAAATACTATTGGTTTTCCTTATGCTATACCTCTTGATTTTCTTTTCTTTGTCTTTTTTACTTCTCCCTTGTTTAGTTTGATTTTAAATTAGTAAACTAACTATAACATTCTTTTATTTAATTTTTACTTAACTGACCATTAAAGTCACTTTAATATATTAAAAAATAATTAATTAATATTTAACCTTATGGTTGAATTTAGAGAAACAATATTAAATAACTAAATTAATGACCTCATTAAATACTAATATTTTTAGGCTACATTACAATAAGCATTAGAAGAATTCTAAAGATGATGTATTTCTAAAAGAAGCTTGAGTGGTATGCTCACAATAATTGCTAGCAAGGTGTTTTTGAATTTGAAATTATTAAAGCCAATAAGAATGAAAATTTCTAGCCTAAGAGAATATAATTAGATGCAAAAGGGATCGATGTTTTGTGTTTCTAATTGACACATCTTTTATAGAGTTAATAAAGCTTGTTTCGGGGGACCATAACTAGAGAATGGTAGTAGGAGTTCATGGTAGCATAAGAAATAAGTCTTGTTGAGGATGTTGTTGTGGAGTTGGCATGTAGAAAATGTATGCTTTTGAAGATCTTTTGGATTCAATTCTATGGCATAATTTGTTAATCATATTTATTACCTAAATTTGGAGTTCAAATAAAAAAATTTGAATGAAGAATTTATCTAGTTAAATAATGTAGTTTCTACTCTCTAGGGAGTAATTAATGGTTATTCTTATTGGCTGGCAAAAATTGTTGTAGTGATGTGTAGTACTTGACAATGAGAAGAGTTGATGTGTGTTACACATCCAAAGAATGATAATACGAGGAGACAAATAAAAGGTAGAGATATTTGTATAAGGGGAAGAGATATATAAGGGGATATTTTAGGGATTGTGTTATTTGTTCTTATTGTCAAAAGGGAAAATAAATATAGGTAGGATATTTTGAGCATTATGTGTTCAATGTTGTTATTAATCTCAACTTGATTGGTTCACTAATGTTAACCTAATAAAGAATTATGAGAGTTACATATGTTAAGTGAGGAGATTTTTAGCATATGATCGGTCTTGTCATTAGTAATGAAGAAATATATGAGCTTAGTATTGTACCTAATGAAAACAAATCATGTGTATTCAATGTTGTCAATCTATTGTGCATGGTTATAGAAAGCTAAAACATGTAGTGAAGAGTATTTGAAGATATTGCTCTAATAACTGGTGCTGATAAGAAGTTAGTATGTTACATTTATAGAAGGTAAAAATTATGAGAAGTTGGTATATGTAAGAACAATGTATGAAGTCTTTATGAGAGAATTCTCTACATAAGAAGTTGGCAACTTGCACTTTTGATGCTAGCATTGATTTCCTGTGAATGTTTATACTATCTTACTTTTAGGTTTGCAAAAGTTCAAAGGTTTGAGAAATGTTTTGTTTTTTGCTAACAATGAGGTTGGTTATCAAGAATACTTTGTATTAATGTTTCTTTTTATATTGTTCCAATTTAGATATCTTAGGTTGGTTTTCTTTACATATGAAGCTATGTTGCTTTAAGCATGCCATATTTATTTATGTTCGTCTCTAGCTAATAAGTTGATCTCAGTAATTTGTCTTATAAAGTATTAGTCCATAAATGAATTGGATGAAGAGTTAAGAGGGTGGTATGGATCTTGCTATGGAATTTTGTGCTGCACATAGAGCAATGTGCACCATATATTATTTTTTGGACTAATTGGTTAATGTGTTCCTATGCATGTTACATATGGTGACTGCTTTCAAGAGTATTATGGTCCTTGTAGTTTAACTAAATATTAATCTGTATAGTGTAAAGACAATTTTAGTTGACCAATAGCCCCTAGACAAATTGTGCATGACATTGACACTCATCAGCATACTATTCCAACAATTGAGGATTAAGTGTTGCTTGCACATAAGATAACTAGAAATGTTGGTACAACGGTGAGTGGTCAATTGAATGCTATCCTAAGGAGGTATAAGGTGATTAGCACTAGAAGTATGGAAGGGATTCATAAGGATCTATCTATTGTGGTGGATAGGAGTCATGTTGATCATGGAGAGATGAAGAGATATTGAGCACTAAGGTGCATTTAACTTGGAGTGATAAGTGTAGAGTACCAAGAGGGAGGTATAAGGAGATTATGAAGAGATAAGGAGGGGAGAAATAAGGATACTACATAGTGATAACAAAGGGATGACTACATAGTGTTAAGGAGGGGATGGAAACAAGGGTTTAGGATGAATATTTGGCCATGTGACATGGGAGTCACGAGGTTATCAATTATAAAAGCTATAAGGTGATGATAAGAATTGTAATAGGACAACAACAAAAGATAGTGATGCAGGAGCATCCAATCATGTAAGGGTGATCTTGTATCACCCAAATATATCTCTAGTGATAGTTATTGTTTAATGTGTTTGTATTTTTGGATACCCATTTGGGAAAAATAGAGCTTCTAACTCCCTAATTTCCATTGTTACTTTTATGGGTTAGTATTTTGATACACCTCAGGATACATGCAAATATAGGAAATGAGTTATTTTGTTATAAACCCATAATTATAAAGAATAATAGGGTGTGAGTTTGAGGGAAAATTATAATTAAATTTTCAAGCACTCTAAAAAAGGATCAAGTCAAAAGGTTTCACAGTTTGAGAGTTATTGCAATTTTAAGTTGGTTGGAGGCCTAAAAATACTTTAAAGTTAGATTTGAGGTACTAGAAAACCTCGTACAACCTTGAAAAATGGAGGGAAATTGTAGTTACCACAAGGCTATAGAGTGCTCAAAGAGATTTCTATAAATTTTAATGGTTAATCAATCAAAGTCCTAGATCAGAAGTTACGCCTCCTAGAAATTGGACTACTTTTTCTAGAACATTCTATTTTTGCACTGGATTCTAATTTGAATTATAGAACCTTTATTTCAGCATCAACCACCAAATGTCAAAATGTAAATTGTATTCCAAAACCTAAATGTAAGACAAGATATTTAAAGCCTATTCTTGAGGTGTAAATATAATTTTTTAGTGGAGTTCTAGAGAAGGTATTGTGAGAAGGCTTTTTTTCTCTAGAATTTGATAATATTGTAGCCCGTAAGGCATGAAACTAGGTGTTTTTTTTAATGTATGTAGTAAATTCTTATTTCAAATAATATGCATTTCCTTTTCTATTGTTCTCATTTTCTCTCAAGTTTTTCCCTCATCAAATAACTATGTTGTTCAACAAATGAGAAGAGGTCTCTTAGAAATGTGATTCTTGTCAACATGATGACATAATATTTTATGAGCTCTAAATAAGTATGGTTCAAATGTATAAAGGAAATTAGGAGATCAATATAACATCTATGTCAAGGAGAATAACCTATTAGAGGTTTTAGGATAAATAGGTAGGATTGGGAATCATTATTATAGTGAGGTCTAATTAAGAATCTTTGTAACTTGTGAAGAAAACCATTTGTGACTTAGAAACAAGTACATAGATTTTGTGTCTCATCATGGTGTTTTGGCAGTTTTTGGCTACTTTTCATATGAATAACCTATAAATTTGTGTGATGTAGACCTTACCTATATTAATACAATACCATCTACCTTCTAATACAAGTGCATCCATTGAAAATGGGTTTCAGTTGTAGGTTATCATATGAAAATGACAACTTATAGTACATCAAAAGTAGGCTTAATATGTGAAAATGATAAAAAATTGTTTGCGAAGGGTGTTGATTATTTTTTCCAAGTGGGTTGAGTAAAACCTCAAACATATTTATATCAAGATATAACTTTGGATGCAGTGATTACACTACAATAATGTGATTGCATATTTTGACATAATATATTGTAAGCTAGCAATACATATGGTTTGAATTTATGAAGGAAATTAGGAAACCAATCTAACATCCATGTTAAAGAGAGTAACCTATAAGAAATTTTAGGATAAATACATGGGATTGGAAATTATCATTGTAGTTAGATCTAATTAGAGATCTTGAAGTAGAAGTGACTTATTATAAGGTTACTAAATTGGGCATCTTTGTTGATCCTTTGAGAGATCTTGTGAAGAAAACCATATGTGACTTGGAACAAATTACATGGGTAGTTCTTTGGAGAAGGCTTACATTGTAACTTAACATGTATAGGATGGGGTTTAGAGCAAGGTAACTTCAATAATTTTGAGTTTTCCCTAACTAACTTGACATTTCCTCTTTAGTAGACTTCAAATGAGGCCAAAATGGACATTGGATGGTTATAAAAGAGTATAAAATTTGGTTTCTTATATTAACACATAATGTACTCTACAATAAAAAAATT
>CM053790.1:533855811-533938311 GCA_028749045.1 Cupressus sempervirens
TTCATCCCATATGTTTATTACTTTTGCTAATTGATCATAAAACAATGGCCATTCAATTTAATCAACCAAATACATGAGAGCCTTTCTCAATTTATCTTCATATTTCATATTTAGCTCTACATGTAATGCCCATAGTTTTCTCTTTTATTCTTCAAAAATTTTAGTTGTGTAATATTGTGGCCTTTGTGGAGTATTTGACATTTCAATGAGAGGAGTAAATTTAAAAGGTTCCACTGGTGGATGAGGGTATGTTATTCTAGGCCTAGAATACCATCCAAGAACCTTAGTCTCAATTTCAATTCTCTTTTGAACTTCTTTATTATAGGCTTTTTAAACCTTTTCATATTTACTTTATAATTCAAACATTTCCTTCTCTTCTTTCTCTGCAGTAGCTAGGATGAAGTGAGATGTTCCAACATTCATATGTGCAGCCTCTACATGGGTGGTATCTACCACTCTTTCTACAATGATATTCCCCATTAATCCAGAGTCATTTGGCTGTGATGAAATAACCCTTGATCCTTTTCTTAATGACCAAATAACTAAGATGGCCTAGTCCTCACTGAATGTAGTACCTTGGAATTATTTCTTGTTTTGATCATGTAGGTCCAATTTATTTGAAATATAATTAAAAATTAGAGCATCTGCTATATCCCAATTGGGTAGCAGTAAAATATTTGATTCTTTTACCATTTTCCTCCCCTCTTCAGGGGTTATACTTTGAAAATCCTATATCATCTCTTCTTTTAATTGATTCTACAAAGCTACCTCCTCTAGTTTTGGATGCTCTATTCTTAACTTATTACATTTTTCCTCATACTTTCTTATGTTTGTTCTCCATGCAAACTAGTGGAAGGCTCTAGACTTAGCAAAACTATCATCTGACAAAAATTGATGACTAGCTTGCTCTATCACAGGGTCTAGTTCCCTTCCTTTATAATCTTCCACTATCAAATCTAGGCTTTTCATAGGAGACTCTTGGGGTTTCCTTCATCTAATTATACCTGGGTAATAAAAACTCCTCCTTGTGACCCTAGCTATTCAATTTTCTCTCTAATGAGTTGTCCCTCCGCAATCCACAAAGGGGATTGTGTAGGTGAATATTCCTCAATGTGGGGACCTTGATCTTTTATTATTTTTCACCTCTTAGGGGAGGGCTCATTAGGTCTCTCTTCCAAGACAACATATTGGATCCTTCTATTTGTTTACCCTTATCCATAGTGGTCTTCTTGTTTTGTATCCGAGTATAACCTGACCTCTTTTGGACAATTAAATGTCCTACCCCTACATTGGGAGTGAATGCCAATCTCTTCATAACCTCTTTGGCCTTCTTTGGATAAGCATTAATTAAAAAATTGTTTTTTCTCATTCATATTTTCCATTATTTTAGGAAAAGTAATCATGATTTTATTCATTCTATTTCCCTCTATGCTAGCATTATCTAGAGGACTATAATCTCCATCAAAACAATGTATAAACTCCATTTTTCTTTCTTGGTTTCTTTCTCTTGCAAGGAGAACTCATTTATGATTATGTGCTCAAGGTAATATGATTCATGTTTTATTTTACCAAGCTTAGCTCTATGCCTAAAAGCCAAGTCATAGAATTGCTCAGTGTCACAAAAATGGGAATGAGATACAACCTTCTCTTCCTAGTCTAGTACTTTATTTGTAATCACAAATTGGTGAGTTGAGGTGCAAGTTGAGAAAATTGACCCTCTTCCCCTTTTCACCAAATAATTTTCCTCCAATCCTCCTGGCTGTCACAAAAACTCAGCTACCCCTACTTTTAATGGCACCTAGTAGGGAAATACATGTGTAGTTCCTCTAAAACCATAAATCATAAAAATGGTTGAAACAAAGTATGGGATAATGTCTCCTCAATTATGTGATACTTTCAAACCAATAGGATTATCCATGGGCTTGATAAGACTTACCAGTGCCTTAGGCACTTTGGGATTGTCACTTAATAAAAGGCATCTCAATTTTGAAGCAAAGTACCTATCAAATCTTTAAAAACTAGCTTTTTCTGCATCCCATGTCATATCTGCACTCCATAACCGGACTGGTAGTGCTTCTCCATCCTATTCTCTATTCAACTTCATTTCCTTACCAAAATATGCTACTCCTTTGAACAAAAACATATGCATCAACAAAGAATAGGAACCAAAAGTTTTCTCTACCTTGCCTTTTGCAATCCTAACCAAGCTTATGTGAATTTCTTCTGCTAAATAGGAGGCAAAATAAAAAATAACATCAACACCAAAAGAAGAAATCTAAATAATCACATACATAAAACTTATGGGCATAAAACTCTCTTCATCTTCACCAAAAACTCTACATAGAGTTATGTATGCCTCCATAGCCTGGGTGTTGAAATACCCCTTTTTGAAAGGTTCCCTAGAGGATGCTATGATTGTTGAAAAATTTCCAATTGTACCTATATGTACCCTCAGTGCACCCTACCTAATTACATCCTTCTTTGACAAATATTATTTTTTTAACTCTTTTAGGTTAACGGGCACATGATATTCTATCAATGTTTCTAGGCCAAATACCTCTCTTATTTCCTCAGGGTTAATTATGATCAGAATTTCACTATCAATTCTTCTCACTACTCTAATTGCTAAATAATACTTTTTTACAATAGCCTCTAAGAGGTCATAGTCCATAAAGACACTAGGAACCACTAGCTTTCCCAAATCAAAATTCTAGAGATTTGCATGAGGGGCAAATAAATTCCTTTTTGAAAACCATTTTTTAAATAAAGAAAGCCCAGTTTGAGAAGTTTGGCATCCCTAACCTAATTCCCCCTATCATATCATCCATCTACAATTTTGATTCTATGGTTTAACAAGGTTAACTTTTCACTTTCACAATTTCATTCATGGATTTAGGTAGTAATTCAAGAAGATCATCATGGATATTACTAGCCAAATAGTCTTCTTGACTAGAGAAAACCTTCTTTGGAGACATACTAAATATAATTTATAGAAAACTAGATTACTTTGAAAGTATGGAGTGTAGGAACTTGATTTTCTACTTATTCTTCTCTATAATTCTGTGATGTTTTGTGAATCAAAGTGAAATTGTTTCACATTTTGATCAAGCCTAGCACAAATTCTTAATAACTTCTTCTATTTGAAAGCTTGAAATCTTGTTCACGTGAGATGGAAATGGCAAGACTTTCTATAATATACTTTGTTTTCTACTCACATGAGGAGCTTTCATTCCTCATAAATGAACTATAAGGCAAACAGGGTGGAACCACCTTCTATCTTCAAACTTGCAACTTTGATCCTAGAAAACTTGATGATCCAAGAGTGAAAATAGGAATGACTCATTTTCCACTCACCACACTAGAATTTAATCCAATGAAATTACTCCACATGCACTTTTTCTTCATTGTTGGCGATATAAACTAGACCCACTAGTTCTCGAGGACATGTGTTGCGAAGTCACTACATTACTATGCATAAAAAGTGAAGCATGTTGTCTATGCAACATAGTGACAGCCATTGATTTCATTTCAATCTAATGACATGAATTTGATTCATGGTTCAACACAATTGTGGTGGGTCCCTCCTTTTCTCCCTTTGGTGACTATGTCGCTACTCTTAAAAAGCAAGCAACTCCTTATAGCGACAAAGCGACGACCATTGATCTAAGCTTGATCTGACAATGGGGAACCTGCATTAATTTTCATTTAACTATGGTGGGTCCCTTAGTCACCATGTTGCATTGAGTAAATAATGTGTAATTCTCCATAGTGACTTGGCGATAATCATTGATCCATCTTTGATTTGACAATCATGAACTTCCATCTACCCTTTCCTTTTGAGTGTGGGTCCATGTCACGTATGACTTGGAAAAATCTTGACAAGTTGGAAAAAAATTGAATATTTTAATCACTTTTATGACATCATAGGATTGGGTCCCATCATGTTCCATATTTTTAGGTTAGGTGCTATGTCATTACCAGTGGGGCGCAAGGACTTTCTTGTCATGACATAGTGATCTCCTGTGTTCTTGAAAGTTCTGGCATAGACATGTTTATTTTCAAGATGCCACCATGTCAAGGTGATTACATGGCTCATTTTTTATGAAAGGATTGTTGGGACCCACCCTTCCAATTTCTGTCACAAACCTATTTCCCGTTAAGGTGCTATATCACTACTAGTGGGATTCCTTATTTTCTTGATCATGACATAGCGACCTCCTGAATACTATTGAAAATCCAGTGCCAGGAAGATATCAATTTTTCAATCATGATTACCATAATCAATGCCTTTGAAAAGGTAATAAAAGCACACATCTATATTATCATCTAAGAACTTTATGGTCATTGTCCTTTTCAAAAATTTGTCATCCTTTCTATTCTCCAGTAAGGTGCTATGTCACTACTAGCAGGGTGCATTCTTTTTCCAGTCGTGACATAGTGACCTGTCAAAAAACCAAACTTTGGTGATGCTGATTTTAACTTGTTCTAAGTGTTCCCTTCTCTAACATTGACAACTCTGACATCAATCACGTCACCAAAACTTTGAAACAATCAAGATTTCTGGTGTCGACTCTCAACTTTACAACATCGTCATTCCAATTCATGGTAGTCGCTATGTCACATGGGTTAAAAATGTCACACTTCCTCTATGTGACATAATAATTTTCGTAGATCTTATTGAGATCAAACAGTGCAAACAACTTTGATAACAAGCACTGGAAAAGTGGTGATTTAAATGGGTGCTGAAGGAATATTTGAAATTCAAAACAACTTCATGTCCAGTTAAAATTTAAAAGAGCACAAGACCTAGGCATAAAGCTTAGGTTTTAATAGGGTTTCTCATAAGATTTTAAAAAATGCAAAAATAGAAATCCAAAACCCTAGTAGGCAAGACATAGAAATTAAATTTTGCAAAAATCAGACCAACACACCTACCCACTCATCTCGATACACACATGTCCACACACAGTCAATCACTCTCCATAAAAATATGTTCACACACATGCAATCACTCTCCCTCTCCTTCTATCTATCTCTCTCACACATAAATAAATGTGCATGGAGGTGTGCACACATTCACACACACAAATACACTCATACATGTCGATACATGCCCCGACACACACACACTCATGCCTGTACATGGATACACACAAACTGATACACATGTATAGCCACCCTCACAAATAAACCTAGACATGCACACACATTGACATTCTCTCTCTCTCTCTCTTTCTCTCTCTCTCTCTCTCTCTCTCTCTCTCTCTCTCTCACACACACACACACACACACACACACACACACACACACACACACACACACACAAACACACACACACCCATATGTGCACACACACACAACCACATACATGCAAAAAAATGTGCACCCACCCACCCATAATACATCCATGCACATAGCCATCCTTATAAATAAAACTAGACACGCAAACATGTTGATATGCCCTCTCTCTCATGCACACACTCACATAGGTGCACATGCACATACATGAGTACCCACCCACACACATGTCCACACACATAACCACCCTAAAAAAATTACCTTAGAATGCACACACAATGATATACCCACTCTCTCTTTGTCTCATGCACACACTCACATAGGTGCACATACACAGATGCACCCACACACCCACACACATAACCAACCTCAGAAATAAACCCAAACATGCACACACAAATACATACCCACTCTCCATCTCTTTCACATACAAACACACATGCACATGCACACACACACACACACACACACACACACCCCTCTCTCTAATGCACACACTCACATAGGTGCAATTTCACATACATGTGCACCCACCCACAACCACCCAAACACATCCACCCATGCTCCCATAATCACCCACACACATTCACATGATTACATGCATGCACACACTCACATAACCACCCTAAAAAATAAACCTAGACATTCACACACACTGACATACCCACTCTCTATTTCTTGCACATGAAAACACACACACACACATCCCCCCTCTCTCTCCCATGCACACACTCACATAGGTACACATGCACATACATGTGGACCCACCCACGACCACCCAACCACATCCACACACCATCACACAACCACAGACACATCCACATGAGTACATGCATGCGCACAATCACATAGGTGCACCTAACCACACACACCCACATCCACAACCACCTAGAGACATCCATGCACACTCCCACAACCAACCACACACATCCACATGATTAGATGCATGCAGAAACTCACATAGGATCACCCACCCATCTAAACACACACTCAACCACCTACACACATCCACACACACATCCATAGATATTGCTAGACACACACACACACACACACACACACACACACACACACACACACACACACACACACACACACACACACACACTCATAACCACCCTAAAAAATACACCTAAGCATGCACACACACACACACACACACACACACACACACACACACACACACGTCAACACATCCACACATAATGTTAATCCCACACATAGATAGACTTGATCTTTCTGTCTATCTCTCATACATACACACACTCACATAGGTCCACATGTGCATACATGTGCACCAAGACAACCACATGTGTCCATACACTCATCCACACACACACAAATAACCACCCTAAAAAATACACCACACATATGTGTCTCTCATACATACACACACTCATATAGGTCCACATTTGCACACAAACGCCCACATGCATCCACACATGCATCCACACATGCATCCACATATAGTGCTAGATACACACACACACAAACACATTCATAACCACCCTAAAATATAGCACACATAGTTAATCCCACACACATATGCACACAAATTTATATACCCAATCTCTCTCTATCTCTCATACATGCATACACTTACATAGGTCCACATGTGCAGACATGTGCACCTACACATGTGTCCATCCACACATCCACACATGCACCCACATATACTGCTAGACACACACACACATAAGCACCCTACAAAATACACCAAAGCATGCATACACATATACACACATGTCTACACATCTACAAACACACCACCCACCCAAGCAAACCCAATCTCTCTCTCTCTCTCTCTCTCTCTCTCTCATGCAAACACACATGATCATATAGTTGAGACAATGGGTGTTGCACACATTGCATAATATTATTTTATTTTATTATGTAATGTTGCACCTAGGAGAAACTAGATGGATGTGAAAAATGTGAAGATTCCCATGGGATATACTTGATGAGTTGTATTGTAACATTGTGATAATATTTCATGTAATTATTTATTATTGGAGAAAAAGAATTAAATTTCTAATATTAAATGTGGGGTCAAGGGGTTAGGTAGCACATGGTTTTAGCACATGGTTTATGTAATACCACTTGGTGGTTTTTTGGGACTTGCAAATATATAAGTAGCCACAAGGGTAGTTGTCAGTGTGAGAAAACATAAGGCAAAAAGGAAAAGAGTCGTCTAGGACAAGGGTTGACAGGTTAGCCAAGGGAGCATTTGTGAAGGTTGGAAGCATGACATGGGATGTGTGGATTCATGCTTGTTCACATGTATTACTTGGTTGTGGCTATGGCATTGAAGGCTTCCATGGTTGTATTACAATGATGTTTTTGTTGAATAATACATGGTGATAGATGCTTTTGGAGGCTAGGTTTTTCCTTTAGTGAGGGTTTTCCAGGGCATATCTTGTGTCACAATTTTTGTGGGTATGTTGTCTATTCTCTTGCATGTGGATTTTAATTGCATATTTATTTTAGATCTATTATGAGTCATGTGGAAATGGATATATTTTTTGTTGTAAGTTTCCTTACAAGGGTTATCAAAGCTATGGTTTTATTATTGTAACCCTAGATTTAATCCATGGGAATGCATGAGAGGATAAAAGAAATGGCAAGATGATGCAAGGAAGGATAGAGATAACTAGGGCCAAAGGCTCACCCAGTTAACCAAACCACCCTGCAAGAGTTAACACAATAGAAGCAAACACAAAGAACAACAACCAAAGGAGGAAGAAGAGTGAAATAATTTTATTGATTCATCAAAACATCTTCATACATGCCCAACTATAAGGCCTTCTAGGTTATGATCAAATACAAATACATTCACCTTCAAAGATCCAATAACAAATTTGCATTTTTAGTTCTACTCTAAAATTTGCTCCTAAAAACTTCCTAACTCTAATCCTAAAAACTCTATATATACTTGCCAAAATGACTTTCATATTATTCTAGAACATTACATAAGAGGAAGGCTGACCCAAAAATAGTCTAGACCCATCCCAAGAAAATATCTTAACATAGATATCATGATCAAAATAAATCTTGCACGTTAGCACACATAAATCACATCCAAATGTTGATACTCAGCATAAATAGGAAAACTCGACACATGAAGGGTCACTCGGTATATATTGGGTAACTTGGCACATGAAGAGTCACTCAAAATACACTTGGTAACTTAACATCCACTAAGTTCTACAGTAACTTGGCACCAACTAAGTGCTATAGTAAATCGGCACCAACTAAGTGCTATAGTAACTTAGCACCAACTAAGTGCAACATTAACTCAGCACCAAATGAGTGCTACAGTAACTCAGCACCAACTGAGTGCTATAGTAACTTGGCACCAACTAAGTACTATAGTAACTCAGCACCAACTAAGTGCTACAATAACTTGGCACCAACTAATTCCTATAGTAATTCGGCACCAACTGAGTGCTATAGTAACTCAGCGCCAACTTGTAGAATGAACAAAAATGAGTAGGATAACAAGGCAACCTAGGATGCTCCTACATTAAACAATTGGGGTTAAAAGAAACGATTCTCCTGAATCATTGAGATGTCACAATCTAAGATGAATCCAATTCAAATTGAGAAATTTATGAAGCATTTTCAATAGATCTATTCTTCCACTTCAAATATTCATAGTAATATTTTCCTCTTGTGCTCTTGCCAACTCTTTGATCCAATATCTGTTCAACTTCTTCAATCTGCTTCTTGGGATAATCATCTTATACAACAACTTCATCATTTGACTCATAATACTTATACAAATCAAAAATTTGAATGCAGGAGATATATCCATGTCATTAGGTAACTCAACTTCATAAGCATTACCACTATCAAATTTCTTCATCTTTAGCTTATTGTATGTTCCAACTAAGAATCTTCCTTTCTTCAAATGAACCATCACCTCATCACCAACTTGAAAATAATGGTGTCTTCTATACTAATCAACATTCTCCTTATACTTCTGATTACTTTGTTCCAACCTCAACTTCACTTCCTTATGCAAAGACTCCATAAAATCAGAAAATTGTTCTCCTACAACGCTTCTCTTTTCTTCACCAACAACATCTCTCAAATCTAATATACCTCTAGGATGCATTCCAGTAACAATCTCAAAAGGTGTTTTCCATGTACTCCTATTTACAACATTGTTATGAAAATTCATCTTGTGCCAATACCATTTCCCAGTTACTTGGTTTATTCCCAACCAAACATCTCAAAAAATTACCCAAGCTTCTATTCATAACCTCTATCTATCCATCTATCTACAGATGAAATGTAGAACTAAAATTCAACTTAGTACCCATCTTCTTCCATAAAGTCTTCCAAAAATATACAATAAACTTATTGTCTCTGTTAGAAATAATACTTCTTGTTAATCCATGCAATCTCATAATCTCTTTAAAGAAAAGTTCAACAACATGCTCAACATCTGATGTCTTCTTACATGGTATGAAATGAACCATCTTAGAAAATCTATCCACTACAAAAAAATATGGAATCATACCCCTTCACTATCTTAGGTAATTGAAGAACAAAATCAATACTAATGTCACTCCAAGGTTTCTCAAGAATAGTAATAGGTGTATACAAACCAATATTTTGACTCACTCCTTTTGTAATTTGAAAAACTCTGCAACTCTTTACAAATTTTTGAACATCCTTATACATTTGTGGCCAATAATTCTTCTCTTTCAACAAACTCAATGTCTTATCAATTCCAAAATGTTGAGCCAATCCACTACTATGCTTTTCCTTAATTAGATTCAGCCTCATAGAACTTCAAGGAATACACAACTGAATGCCTTTGAACAACATACCTTCTTTAATTAAATACTCATCATACTTACTTATATGATCTTTTAGATTTGGTGCTCTGCACTCTCTCCACGCCTCAAAAAAATCAGGATCAATATCATACAATTGTTTCATTTCATCAAAACCAAGAACTTCAGCTTTCATTTCATTCAACAAAGAACATCTTCTACTCAAGGCATCAACAACTCTATTAGTAACTCCTCCACTCTTATTCTTAATAAAAAATATGAAACTTTGCAATTACTCAACCCACTTCATATGTCTCTGATTCAATTTATGTTGAATTCCCAAGTATTGTAAATCTTTATGACTAGCATACAACACATACTCCGTAGGAATCAAATAATGTCTCCACTTCTTCAAGGCTTTGACAATAGCATAAAATTCTTGATCATATATAGAATTTTTTTTTAACATCATTCAAATTTTCACTAAATAAAGCAATGGGTTTACCTTCTTGACTTAATATAGCTCATATTGCATTACCACTCGTATCACATTGAACTTGAAATACTTTATTGAAATTAGGTAAATCTGATACATGTAATTCAACAACCTTTTGTTTCAAATTCTCAAAACTTTTATCAGCTCCACGTGTCCACTTGAATTCCTTTTTATCTCCCCTCATTGTCGCAGTCATAACATTACAAATAGAACTAAATTTTTTTATAAACTTCCTATAAAAACTAGCCAAACCATGAAATGATCTTACCTCGCCCACATTCTCAGGTGTAGGCCATTTCAAAATTGCTTTGACCTTCTCAGGATCCATCTTCAATCCATCAACTGAAATAACAAATCCCAAATACACAATTTCCTCTTGCATAAAAGAACACTTTTTTAGATTAATCAAAAACTTTTCCTCTTTCAACCTCTACAATACTTGTCTGATATGCTCAAGATGTTCTTCCTTAGTCTTACTAAATATTAGAATATCATCCAAATAAACAATCACAAACTTAATCAAAAATCTTTTCAAAACTTCATTCATCAACCTCATGAAAGTACTAGGTTCATTAGTCAAACCAAAAGGCATAACCAACCATTCATACAAACCATCTTTTGTCTTGAAAGAAGTCTTCCATTCATCACCTTCACTGATTTTGATATGATGATAGCCACTCTTCAAATCAATATTGGTATAATACTTTGCTCCACTCAAACAATCCATTATGTCATCCATCCTCGACATTAAAAAACCTATATTTCATTGTTATCTTGTTAATGGCTCTAGAATCAGTACACATTCTCCATTCTCCATTCTTTTAAGGTACTAATATAGTAGGTACAACATATGGACTCCAACTCTCTTTGATCAAACCTTTCTACAACAACTCATGCACTTGTTTGTTAAGTTCTTCATTCTCTACAAGTGTCAATCAGATCCATACAATGACTTATACTTCTTACTAGAGGTAAACCATTAGGAATATCATCAATAATAATGTCTTTATAATCATTTAACAATTCTATAATTTCTACTGGTACTCAGCTATCACTATCTATTGTCACTTGGTCATTACTAGCTTTTGCTACTTGATCATTACTACCAACACTCGGTCATCTTGGAACTATGGAAAAATATACGTGATTCTTTTTCACTTCCTTTTCAAATTGTTTTCCATTAACCAAGAAAACTTTTATTGCAGTATAACTGACCTCATCTGGACTTTCAATCAAAGGTTACAATATTTGTTTCTTCCCATTTACCCAAAGAGTATATTGATTCAATCTTCCATCATGTATAGCATATCTATCATATTGCCAAGGTCTACCCAACAAAATATGACAACACTCCATGGGCATAATATCACACAAAACTTCATCAAAGTAATGTCCAATTTTGAACTTCACAAGGCATTGCTCACTTACCAATATCTTATGGTCATCTTTGATACATGAAACATGATAAGGTTTGGGATTTTTCAACCTCTACAAATGCAACTTGGTAACCATCTCCTTTGATGCCAAATTTTTAGAACTTCCATGGTCAATGATCACTTTGTAGCATTTTCCAACCATCTTATATCTTGTCTTGAAAATACTTCTTCTTAAAAAGGTTCCTCATCACTTCCCTTATTACATAAGGTTCTTCTCACCATCAGATTTTCTCTAGCCTCAGGTTCACTTGGTGAACTTTCAATATCTTCTTGAATCACAACATTTCTATTACTCTACCCACTTTTAGAAGATCTACATTCATAAGATCTATGCCCTTCTTTTCCACATCTAAAACAATTATCCCAAAAACCATCTCTATGATAAGAATTACCTCTTCCTTGGTAAGATCTAGTACCTCCTTGGTATGAACTACCACCTTTCCACTTGGTCTTGTCTTTGTCATCATTCTTCCATTTAGAAATTCCTTTATCCTACATAGAACTATCAGATCTACCACTTTCTCCATAAGATCTACCTCTACCTCTCTAGAATCTACCAACTCTACCTCTTTGTCTTTGTTCATGCTTCTTTGTCAAGATCTCCTTAGCTTTCAAAGCATATTGATATGCTTTTTCTACACTTTCCAATTTCACAAAACTTATTTCATCTTGTATTTTAGATCTCAATCCATTAATGTACCATGCAATTTTCTCAATGTCATCATCCACATGTCATGATCTAATGTCCAATGCATAGAATTCCTCAGTATACTCTTTCAAAGTAATGTCTTTTTGTTTCAAATTTTGCATCTTTCTAAACAAGATAACTTGGTAATTAGTAGGAAGGAATTTGTTCTTTACCTTGTCCACCATCTTTGGCCAAGTTCTGATCTTCTCCTTTCCTCTCCTTTGTCTATTAGTTCACAAGTGCTCCCATCATAGTGATGCATGACCTTTCAACCTACTGACTACAACCTTCACCTTTCTATTATTGATGCATGACCTTTCAACCTACTGACACAAGTGCTCCCATCATAGTGATGCATGACCTTTCAACCTACTGACTGAGTGTTTTCATACTCAAAGAACTTCTCCATATAAAAGATCCAATCCAACACAACATTGGTGTCCAAATTTCCATCATAAGGAACAAATTCTACAATAGGTTTTGAATTTGTCCTAAACAACACTCGCAACAATCTTTCCTCATCTTGACCTTCTTTAGGTTCTAGATTATGGTTTGGTGCTACTACTTCATCATCACTTACATGATTAAGATGCATTCTTCTCCTCTAGTATCATTACATTATTTCCTCTAATATGAACCATTTTTATAAATTAGGTTCTTATAAGATCGTAACCCTCTGTAAGTTATAAGTAAAATCTGTAGATCTATAACCCTACAACCAAATCTAAATTAGGGTTCTACATGATCCAATCTCCACAAGGATGAACCTCAAGCTCTAATATCAACTAACACAAGGAAGGATAGAGTTAACTAGGGCAAAAGGCTCACCTAGCTATCCAAATCACTCTGCAAGAGTTAACACAATGGAAGAAAATGCAAAGAACAACAACCAAAGGAGGAAGAAGAGTGAAATACTTTTATTTATTCATCAAAATATCTTCATACATGTCCAGCTATAAGGCCTTCTAGGTTATAGCCAAATAAAAATACATTCACCTTCAAAGATCCAACAAAAAATTCACACTTTCAGTTTTGCTCTACAATCTGCTCCCAAAAACTTCCTAACTCTAAACCTAAACACTCTATATACTTGCCAAAATAGCTTATAGATTATTCTAGAACATTACATAAGAGGAAGGCTGACCCAAGAAAAGATCTTAACATAAATTTCATGATCGAAATAAATCTCGCAAGTTGGCATGCAAAAATCATGTCTAAATGCTGACACTCACCATAAATAGGAAAACTCGGCATGTGAAGGGTCACTCAGCATGCATTGGGTAACTTGGCACATGAAGAGTCACTCGGTATACACTGGGTAACTTGACATCAACTAAGTGCTATAATAACTTGGCACCAAGTGTTATAGTAACTTAGTACCAATTAAGAGCTACAGTAACTCGACACCAACTAGGTGCTACGTTAACTTGGCACTAACTATGTGCTAGAGTAACTCAGCACCAACTAATTGCTACAGTAACTTGGCACCAATTAAGTACTACAATAACTTGACACCAACTGAGTGCTATAGTAACTCAGCACCAACTAAGTGCTATAATAACTCGACACCAATTGAGTGCTATAGTAACTTGGCACCAACTTGTAGAATGAACAAAAATGAGTAGGATAATAAGGCAACCCAAGATGCTCCTACATCACAAGATATATGAGTTGTTTATTGTAGATCTGAGGATTCTAAGTTTTTTGATATGATGGATATTGATAGATTTTGGACATGTGAAATTGTAGGACAAAAGGGTTTTTCAAATGTTTCATTTAAATGGGGGTTTTAGAGGGAGCTTGCAGAAATGACCTCCTAGGCAAAAAAGACCTCACCATTGGATACGAGTTGATGTTTCTAGAAATTTTGATATATAATATGCTCTAGTTTGTCAATGTTCAAAGGAAATGAATGATTTTTTTAGTTTTAGCCCTGATGGCCATCAAATTTAATCTGGTAATAATTTTTGTCACAAAAAAAAATCTCACAGTAAAAATAGTAAAAAGACTATCTTAGTAAAATGGCCATAACTTTCTCTCAAGATATCAGATTTCAAACTCCTTATAAGTGTTGGAAAGCTAATTGAGAGCTCCACAACTTGGTATAGGTTTGGTTTTATGATTTTGACAATTTTTTAGGATTTAAGAGCCCAATAGTCATATGTTATTTATTTTGAGCATAGATTATGGCATAACTTGGGCATACAAAGTCAGATTTTTGACTTTGAGTAGTCAACAAAAAGCTTTTGGAGATCTCTACACATTGGTTTAGATTTGGTGTAGGTTTGGCATAGTTTATTTGGTGTTATATTAATCTGAATATTTTATGGTATATATTGACTATGGTAGCTTTGTGAGTTTATGACATTATATATTTTGGAGATTTGGATTTGATGTCATTGTATACTCAGTTCATATTTCAAATAGGTCTCATTATGATATGGTTATCAGTGTTTGATTTGGATATGTATGATGACTTGTTGGCTCTACAAGTTGTGTAGTGTTGTAAGCGATGTATACTTATAATTTGCATTTATGGCTTGGATATGGGTTCTCTTTGCCCATTGATCTTTCATTATTGATATATATTTAGATTGGTGTCCTAGATTTGGGTTGTCTATGCCCTAAGTCACATGATTTTCTAATTTATTCTTCATGTAGAAGGGATGAGATGTTGTTACTAGGTACAATCATGGTGGAAGATTGTGGTTAAGTGGTTTGTGCTGACAGGTTGGACATATTGAGAGTCATATTATTGGTTCATGGATGTGATCATGGTGCCATAGATTTTGGCATGACATGAATGGATGTATAGGTAAATCCTTGTTGTTCATTGGTTATGATGGTATATCTCTTTTGTTGAGGATCATGGTTATTTGGATTCTTTTGAGGAGCTCATGATGTGCATTTTGAGTTATTTGATGGTTTGATTTCTTTGTTGATTCTCATGGTTAGAGGATTATTTTTTCATCATCATGTTATGGATAGCTTGGATACATGATTTATAAGGAGCTTGCGATAGTGATGAGATGACAGTGCAGGATTAGTTCCTAGTTTGGTTTGTATCTTCTTAAGTTTGGAGATATTAGTTTCTCTTGGTATTGACACTTTGGTTGTGTGTATAGACCTGGAGGATCTTCATGTAGGAGATGGATTTTATGATGCCATAGGTGACTTGGTACCATGGTTGAGTGGGAGTTTCTTGGGATTGATAATTTATCGAGTGTTTGCAGATGTTGGAGGTTTGTCTTAAATCCTATTGCTATAGAAGTGCCTTTGACATTTGTATGGTGCACTTGGTTATCTTCATGATGTGTGAAGATGGTTAGATCTTGAGGTCTTATGGGGTTCTTGGTTATCTTCATGGTGTGTAGAGATGGTTCTTCACGGTATGTGGTGATTTTTTTCTTGATTATGTGTGGAGATGGTTGCATCTTGAGGACTAATGGGTTCTTGGTAAAGGTGTGGTTTATGCTTTCATTTGACATGTTATCCTTGGTGTGAGGATGATTTCATTTTTATATCATGGTATACTCTTGATATGCATTTATAGTTTGACATGTTATGGTATGTTCATATAGAGCATGTTATCTCTTTGATTGAGATGGCTAGATCATGTTGTCATGTTTATGTTCCTAAGGCCATGGTTGGAACTTTGACATTGATCTTGGTTTAGTTTCTTGGTATTGAGTACATTGATCATAAGGAAAATACTTAATGATGTTGCTATGTTACATTTGGATTTGGCATGGGTTGATTGTTTATAGGTGCTCATGGATACTTAGAGACAATGGTGATGTTGATTTCTCTTGGATTAGAGAAGTATTTATTGGGACGGTTGATGGTTTATGCAGGAAGTTCAAGGGTCATTCACCTGATACTCAAGAGGAGATTGTTCTTAGATGAGTATTTGTTGGAGACTTGTATATCTTGATGAGCATTCTCATTTCTCACTCTAGGTCTACTTGGCAGTTTGCTACTTGAGATGTATAGCCCATTGTTTCTCTTAAGTGCATTATATTTATGCTTGTCTTTTATGGATTGGATCTTGAGCTATGGTACATGAGTTAGTTTTGGAGGGTTCATTTGAGAGATAGTTTAGCATTGATCTCCATTTGCATATGTTGTTATGCTAGTTGATTTTGGGATATGTTTTATATTGGGCATATTCCTTGGATTAGGAATGGTTTATGAGTTTGATCTTCTTGTAAGAGGCTTACATCCATAATTTGTTATATGGTATGGTTTGGATGTTGTTGAGGCTTCTTGGTTGGGGTTTTATGGAGGAGATCATAGTTGCACAATTTACATCTAGAGGTTTGTATAGAAGGACATGATACAGGTTATGATTTGTATGGTTTCTCTTTGGTCCTCGTTATCTTCCTAGATGTTCGACTTTGCTTACATTGTATTTGTGGTTGGTTAGAGATTATGATCATTGGTTTGTGCTCATGAATGTCATGTGAGAGATTACATGGTTGTTCCTTTATATCTTTCCTCTATTGGTTTTGGAGAACTTTAGAGAGTGTTGGAGACTTTTTATGAGAGTTGTTCTTGTAGGTTATTGGTTTATGTATTGCGGATGTCCTTGATACTACATGGATTCACTTCTTTGAGTTTTTGTGAGTTGATTGGTTATAGATTTGACATTATATTTTGTAATGGAAGCTGCTTGGTATATATGTGGTGGGTATTTCTTTTGAGGCTTGTGATTACAAATCACAGTTTGGATATTTTGATGATGTGAGATTCACTTGGTATACCTTTGGAGGTATGGATAGTTGGATGGGTTTGGCACTTACTATGGTGTTATTTTAGCTATGGATATTTTGACAACTACAAATACATATGATTAAATTTGGATAAAGTTTTTTGTGCTTTGCATTTCCATTGGTATAGGATTTTATGATCTTCTAATGTGATAGGTTGGGTGGATTTTTATTTGGATGACTTCTATGTATGTTTGATGGTAGTGGCATAATAGGAGGTGTGATCATTTGTGTTTGAGATGCTAGATACTTTGATTTTGTTGTGAGTACCAGGATCATGAACTTTGTGTACTTTGATCCATGATGGTGGATGTGTTGGGAGGGATTGTTCCCATATTCATTTATGTCACTACAGATTGACCCTATGCAATGTATACAAGTGGGAGATTGTTGAGATAATGGGTTTTGGACACATTGCATAATATTGTTATATTTTATTATTTTATTTTATAATGTAATGTTCCACCTAGAAGAACCTAGATGGAAATGCAACATGTAAAGATTCCCATGGGATATAATTGATGATTTGTATTGTAACATTGTGATAATATTTCATGTATTGATTTATTATTGAGAAAAAAAATTTAAATTTCTAATATTAAATCTGGGGTCAAGGTGTTAGGTAACACATGGTTTATGTAATACCACTTGGTGGTTTTGTGGGACTTTGATGCAAAGCATCATAAAATCAACTAAATAATAGGATCTTTTATGATCCTTTCATCATCAACTCAATAATTGTATAATGCAGAGGCATCTCATAAGGTAAAACAAAGCATTTTCCAACACAAAAATATTAGTTCTTCTCCATTTGCATATCCTAATTTCTATATCTAATTCCATTATTCATAAATTTCAATCTTTAATATTTCCTTTTGAGCCCTTCAAAAGAATTTTTCCAAATTAGAAATTCTAAAACATTTCTAAAGATGAGACCAATCCAATAAACAAATTAAAAATTATGTGCTTTGAACCAAGACCCATATTTTCTATCATAAATTAGGAGCAAAACCATTAACCCTACCTAGGGAATCAAATAAATTTCTCAAAATGATTCAAAATAACATCAAACCAATTTCTAGTCAACCTTATATGAGTCTAATTTTTTAATCTATAAGCCATTAATTCTTCCAATGCACAAATCATTCTACAAGGACCAATTATGTCCTATAACTTCAATGGAGATCCATAAAAACCAGTCTTTATTAAAATGAACATAACTTACACAATTCTTAATGAAAATAACCCAAACTAGTTGGAACTAAAACCTAGTTCAAATATATATCCAATTAATATAAATGGAGTTCCTATTTGATTCAAATGTGTTCATTCCAAATGTTTCAATCTGATTGTAGTTGGGCATCCTCAAATTTGTAATTTACAAGATTTGCCAAAACTTGCATAACTTCTTCATTTTTACATGAATTAAATCCAAACCAAAGTTAAAAGATTTTTTTTTTCACTAATCTATCCAAATATACAAGATTTACATGGTTTCCAAGCTATATATGACCTTACAAGACCTAGAAACAACACTAAAACTAAAAACCCAATCAAAATAATAAGGGATGAAAAAGAAGTAATGGTAAAGGAAAAGGAGGACCTCACTATCAAGGATGATGTGAATGTAAAGGTTTTTTCCTTTGTATACCGAAGGGGCTAAATCTTGTGCCTTTTTAGTTGCTTTAGCTAATGTGAGTGGATCATGTCCCTTCACCCATCTTCGTAATGGATCAGCAAGACCATCACAAAATAACACCACCAATCTCCTAGGAGAGATATCAGTAACAAGTATAGACAAGCGGTAAAACTTGATAATTTAAGCATCCACAGAACCTGACTATATTAACTATGCTAGCTCCTTGAAATGTAACTCAGGATCCTTAGGGTCAAATCTCTCAATCAATGTTTTGGTGAATTCCTCATAGGATGTAATCTGATTATGCCCCAAAGTCACCATGCCATGATGCCACCATTCATGTGCAATGCCATCCAAGTGCATAGCCGCATACTTGATAGCCTCCTCCTCAGGCATAGGATTTAGCTGCAAGTATGTATCTACCTTCTGCACCCAAGCTCGTGTAGTCATCTTCCCTGAAGCATCATAATAAGGTAAAGAAAGTTTTCCAAATTTCTTCCTCAGCTCAAAGTTTTGATTCCTCCCTCCTGCTTTAGGCATGTGTCTCATCCTCAAGTCCATATAATCTCTAAGGGAAATATCTGCCTGAAACTCTGGTCCACTAGCCTCCCAGTCCCTCCTAAACTAATCCTATAACTTGGTAATCTACAGTTCGTTTATTGGTTGAACCGGATCTCTGGGTGGGAAAGTGGGTAGAAGAGGTCTCGATCTCGCAGTCCGTGCTAGGTGTGCAATGTGTATAAAGTTATTAGCCTCATTCCCATTGTTGCTATGTCCATTATTACTATTAATGTTAGTCTCAGGACCATTATTGTTGCCTTGGCCTCCATGGTTATTGTTTCCCCCATTGTTATTGTTTCCCTCGTTGTTATTGTTTGTGTTGTTGGCATCACCTGGATTAATATTGACACCCATCTGTCTAGCCATGAGCTACAACATCATGTCCATTCACCTATTCTACTCCTGATGCATACGCTGCCCCTGCTCTAATGTATCCAGTAACTATCTAAATAGTACCTCCCCTTGATCTGGACCAACATTTCTGCCCCTGCCTAATCCTGTATTCCTGTCATCTCGATCACCCATATTATTGTCCTGATCACAGAATATCTCCTCTATGTCTGTATGGATGGTTTCAATGTCCCCCTGCACAGATGTACTAGACTGTTTGGTTTGCAAGTCTGAAATCCTATTTTTTCTTGCTCTAGTATCGCAAAAATTATAAGACCCCTATCGCATGCTCAAACATAAATGCTTAGCCTGTGTTTTTTATTTATTTCTGATTTTAGTGTTTTGACATTTCGTCAAACACTTTTTCCCTCTATCCGGCTATTCCAAATTCCCTATATGACCTCCACAAGATGGCAGGACTTATAGCTCTGATACCACTATAATGGACACCCCTGGATGTCCCAAAAAACTAAACCAATTTGCTGAAAGGAATTTTGTCAAACAGTTTGCATGCAACCTCTTATTTCTTTGTTTAATATTTTAAACCCCTTATAACTCTGAAAATCAAACGTTTATTTTTTTTTTGTATTTTGTGAATGGAATTGGTATCATACCACATAAACAAGAAAGAAACTACAATAATATGTAAAGGGGAAATGAACTGCTGCTAATAAAATGTTATTTTCAGAATTCATAAAACCAAATACATGGTAGATTTAACAACTCACTAATTACTTCAGCAGTATTGACATAATACTCTAGCCCATGCTTTCAAACTTGCTGCTACAATAATTTTTCCTTCAATCAATCCACTACCTTCGTAATACCATTCCCTCAAAGCGGCATAAGCGTCGGACAAGTAGTGTAGAAGATATGAGCAAAATACCAAATCTGCCTGTAGCCGGAAATGCAACTAAACTGCCTGATAATGAAGCCAATAGAAAAGAATTCCAAAGGCCAAACCCCAAGGGAATGACATCTAGAATGTTACAAGAGAGGATAAACGTCCTCAAATGCCAAGAACAGAGCTACAACTCACACACCAATTTCTTCTCATATTCAACCTGCCTAATGAAGTGACAAATGCTTCCTTTTATTCTATTTCCAAGGGTCCGCTCAACTCATATGGCCAATGTGGGATAAAAGATGTGTAATATATAAAACATATATTAAAATACCCCTTATGTCTCCCTTGCGTACACATCACCATAAAATAAATATTAAAGTAATACTTTAATATTTTACAATTAAATTAGACGTTACTTTAATATAACTTCAGGCATTAAAATGTATTAGCAATCAGACTTCGAATAATGCGAGTGATAGCTCATCGAAAAGCTCTCACCAAGGAGTATCAAATCCAATCACCAAAATTGACCTGCACTGTGTCCTGCCGACTTACTAAAAATAGTAAGTATGCCTGAAACTGAGGAAATCAACTTCATTTTGGCCCAAACTGGAAATGACTAGGCCAAAACACTCCAGGATCCCTTTAAACCCTTCGTTAGCCCTCGGGACCATGTAGAACAAGGCTAACGCACACACACTTGGTCAACTACTAAAATGGAGACATTACAGTCTGCCCCCCTTGAAATTGCTTGTCCTCAAGCAATCTTAGTCCAGCCTGCTGAATAACCTGCTCACTCTCCCATGTAGAATCTTCCTCTGACAGGTCTTTCCATCTGACCAAATACTCCTTCACTATCCTGTTTCTAAGCTTCCTCTCTCTAGTGTCCAGAATAGCCTTGGGTACTAACACAAGCTTCCCCTCCTCATCCAAAGGGGGTAAATCTGTAGAAGGCACTACACTCTGACCAATGGCTTTCTTAAGCCTAGACACATGAAACACATTGTGCACTCAATTGCCCTCTAGAAGCTCAAACTCATAGGCAACTTTGCCCACCTTGCGAATCACCCTGTAGGGACCATAAAATCTAGGTTTCAACTTTTTAGCTCCGCTCTTCTTGAGTGATGACTATCGATATGGTTATAGCCTCAAGTAAACCATATCCCCTACCTCGAAGCTACGCTCTATTCAGTGCTGATCAACATACAATTTTTGTTGATTCTGGGCCTGTTGTATATTCTCTTTGAGCACTTTTAGGATGTTCTGACTATCCTGCAATAAGTTTTTAGCTTTGGGCACTCTACTGTCCCCCAAAACTAAATCCATGAAGCTAGGTGCTTCATAACCATAGAGTGCCATGAAAGGAGTCATCTTGATGGACATATTATAAGTGGTGTTATAAAAATACTCTCCCATATGCAACCATCTGATCCAAGCCTTTTTTTGTGTAGTTACATAGTTCCTCAAATATCCTTCTGCCCATTTATTCACAATCTCTATTTGCCCATCTATTTGTGGATGATAACTAGTGCTAGGTGTAAGATCTGTACCACACAACCTAAACAACTCTTGCCAAAAAACACTCATAAACTTACTATCCCGGTCACTGACAATGAATTTGGGCAGCCCATGTAACCTGAATATCTCTCTAAAGAAAAGATCTGCCACTTGTGCTGTTGTGTAAGTGGACAGAATAGAAAATAAGTGAGCAAACTTCATCAAGTAGTCCACCACCACATAGATGCAATCTCTTCCCTACACTCATGGTAAACTAGTGATGAAGTCCATCGAAATACTTTCCCATTTCCTATCAAGAATGGGCAAGGTCTGTAATAAACCTGCAGGAAATGTGTACTCTCCCTTATTCTATTGACAAACCACACACTCCCTGACCTACCTCTGAACATCATCCTTGAGCCCTTTCCATGAAAACCACTCTTGGATCTGCCTGTAGGTCTTGAAGACCCCCGAATGTCCAGCTGTGGGTGCATCATGAAATGCCTTCAGTATCGCCTCTCTCAAATGTGATGACGAAATCAAATAAACCCTATCCTGAACTCTGATCAATCCATCTATCACCTCATAGCGATCATCCTGTATGGTACCTGAAATCAATCCAAAAGCCCAAGCATCTTCGACATACTCTGCTATAATCTGATCTCTCCAATCTCCTAAAATCTTTGCCAGAGCACATAAGTGAGGTCTCCGAGATAAGGCATCAGCCACCACATTTTTCTTACCTTTGACAAACTCTATGTCAAAGTCATAAACCTGCAATTTAGTCACCCATTTTTGTTGTCGATCATTAAGATCATGCTGGTTCATGAAGTATTTAATACTGTTGTGATCAGTCTTGATCACAAAATGTCCACCTACCAAATATGATCAAAATTTGGCCAATGCATGCATTATGGCCAACATCTCTCGGTCATAGACAGAATAACTTTTCTCAACTCCCTAGAGCTTCCTACTCTCGAATGCAATGGGATGCTTCTCCTACATCAATACTGCTCCAATCCCATCACCTAATGCATCACAATGAAGCTCAAAAGGCTTCGTGAAATTTGGTAGAGCTAGAACTGGACATGAAGACATTACCTGCTTGAAATGCTCAAAACACCTCTGTACTGCCCCTGTCCACACGAAGGCTCCTTTCCTGGTAAGATCTATCAAGGGTGTAACAATATGTGAGAATCCCTTAACAAACCTCCTATAAAAACCACATAAACCAAAGAATCCCTTAAGCTATGTAAGGTTTGTGGGAGTAGGCCACTCTATAATAGCTCTAATCTTTTTAGGATCAACCCGAATGCCATCTGCACTAATGATATGCCCCAAGTAAAGGAGCTCAGTCATGCCAAACTCACATTTAGATTCCTTGTCATACAATGGCTCTCTCTCTAGAATAGATAACACCTCCTCCAGATGATGTAAGTGCTCCTCCCAGGTCTTACTGAAGACCAAGATGTCATCAGAGAAGATCAAGACAAATCTCCTCAGTTGCTTCCTGAATACCTAGTTCATACAACTTTGAAACGTAGCAGGTGCATTGGTTAGACCAAATGGCATAACCATGAACTCAAAGTGGCCATAGTGACATCGGAAGGCTTTTTTCTCAATGTCCTTTGCTCTCATCCTGATCTGATGGTATCCAGATCGCAAATCAATTTTGGTGAAGAAGCATGCCCCATGCAACTCATCAATCAGCTCATCAATCCTAGGAATGGGATACCTATTTTTAATTGTTTTCTTATTCAGTGCCCTGTAATCGATGCACATGTGCATCATCCCATCCTTCTTCTTTAACAATACTACTGCTGAAGCAAAGGGGCTCTTACTAGGCCTGATATGCCCCATCTCCAAAAAATCCTTAATCATCTTCTCTATCTCATCCTTGTGTTTCTTAGGATGATGATAAGGAGTAATCATAATTGGTTTGGCTCCCTCCTCGAGCTCAATAACATGTTCCATCCCTCTGTCAGGAGGAACCCCATGAGAAATATCGCTAAATACTTTAGCGTGTCTATCAAGTATCTTCTGGATATCTGGTGGATGACTCTTTTCTTGTGGCTCTGGTGAAGTTGGCATAATGTAGCACTCTACCGCCCACTCTATGTCATCATGACAAAAAAGTCTCTGCATTCTCCTCAAGGACACTACTCTGCAACCTCCATTTGAAAGTCCTCTAAGTACCACAGTTCTGCCCTCATGCTAGAATCTCATCTCCAATTTCGCTAGA
The DNA here is from genome assembly GCA_028749045.1 of Cupressus sempervirens. Taxonomy (NCBI): domain Eukaryota; kingdom Viridiplantae; phylum Streptophyta; class Pinopsida; order Cupressales; family Cupressaceae; genus Cupressus; species Cupressus sempervirens. Next base: position 533,880,459 of record CM053790.1, read on the forward strand.
TTGAGTGTGAACTCAACTAATGAAGCCATCCATGTCATGCCGAGTATGACATCATAATCTCCCATGTCCATAACATAGAACTCATCCTCTAACTCGTAGCCATCTCCAAACCTGATGCAAAGATTAGATATCTTCTGAGTGCATAATAACTTATCACCGTCAGCCACCATGACTCTAAACCCATCATGCTCCTCTTTCTGTAACCCTCTCTTGGCTACCAACTGTGCATCTATGAAGTTATGTGTAGCCCCAGTGTCAATAAGAGCTATCACTTTCTACCCCTGGATAGTACCCTTGACCTTAAATGTGATTGCCTTTTGGGCCCCTGTCAAGCATGCCAATGATCTATCATCCTTAGGAATTTTTCTCTCCTCTATAGTGTTACCCTCATCTAAATCAGAGTGTTGATCCTCCCCTTCTGACTCTGACTCTTCTGCTGAAAAATACTCCATTTGATTTGCCTTAGCCTTGAGAGAAAATTTATGAGATAATTCCCAAGGCTCTCTACAATGGAAGCATAGCTTCTTCTTTTGAAGTTCATTCAAGGTTTCATTGTCTAGTCCCTCTGACCCTTCTTTGGGTTTGCTATACTCTTTCTAAAATGGTTTTTTGTCTTTGTCCTTGTGGTAGGAAGAATCTGTTGAATGGTTTTTTCCTTTGTATACCGAAGGGGCTAAATCTTGTGCCTTTTTAGTTTCTTTAGCTAAGATGAGTGGATCATGTACCTTCACCCATCCTCATAATGGATCAACAAGACCATCACAAAATAACACCACCAATCTCCTAGGAGAGATATTAGTAACAAGTACAGATAAGTGCTGAAACTTGGCAATGTAAGCATCCATAGAACCTGACTATTTTAACTGTACTAGCTCCTTGACATGTAACTCGGGATCCTTAGTGTCAAATCTCTCAATCAATGTTTTGGTGAATTCCTCATAGGATGTAATCTGATTATGCCCCAAAGTCACCATGCCATGATGCCACCATTCATGTGCAACACCATCCAAGTGCATAGCCGCATACTTGATAGCCTCCTCCTCAGGCATAGGATTTAGCTGCAAGTATGTATCTACCTTCTGCACCCAAGCTCGTGCAGTCATCTTCCCTAAAGCATCATAATAAGGTAAAGAAAGTTTTCCAACTTTTTTCCTCAGCTCAAATTTTTGATTCCTCCCTCCTACTTTAGGCATGTGTCTCATCCTCAAGTCCATATAATCTCTAAGGGAAATATCTGCCTGAACTCTAGTCCACTAGTCTCCTAGTCCCTCCTGAACTGATCCTGTAACTCGGTAATTTGCAGTTCGTTTACTAGTTGAACCGGATCTCTAGGTGGGAAAGTGGGTAGAAGAGGTCTCGAGCTCGCAGTCCGTGCTGGGCGTGCAATGTGTCTAAAGTTATCAGCCTCATTCCCATTGTTGCCGTGTCCATTATTACCATTAATGTTAGTCTCAGGACCATTGTTGTTGCCTTGGCCTCCATGGTTATTGTTTCCCTCATTGTTATTGTTTCCCTCGTTGTTATTGTTTCTATTGTTTGCATCACCTGGATTAATATTGACACCCATCTGTCTAGCCATGAGCTGCAACATCATGTCCATTCACCTATTCTACTCCTACTACATAAGCTGCCCCTACTGTAATGTATCAAGTAACTGTCTGAATAGTACCTCCCCCTAATCTAGACTAGCATTTCTGCCCCCGCCTAATCCTGTATTCCTGTCATCTCGATCACCCATATTATTGTCCTGATCACAGAATATCTCCTTTGTGTCTGTATGGATGGATTCAATGTCCCCCTGCATAGATGTACTAGACTATTTGCTTTGCAAGTCTGAAATCCTATTTTGTCTTGCTCTGGTATCGCAAAAATTATAAGACCCCTGTCGCATGCTCAAACATAAATGCTTAGCCTGTGTTTTTTATTTATTTCTGATTTTAGTGTTTTGACATTTCGTCAAACACTTTTTCCCTCTATCCGGCTATTCCAAATTCCCTATAAGACCTCCATAGGATGGCAGGACTTATAGCTCTAATACCACTGTAATGGACACCCCTGGATGTCCCAAAAAACTAAACCAATTTGCTGAAAGGAATTTTGTCAAACAATTTGCATGCAACCTCTTATTTCCCTGTTTAATATTTTAAACCCCTTATAACTCCGAAAATCAAATGTTTATTTGATTGTTGTGTTTTGTGCATGGAATTGGTATCATACCACATAAACAAGAAAGAAACTACAATAATATGCAAAGGGGAAATGAACTGCTACTAATAAAATGTTATTTTTAGAATTCATAAAACCAAATACATGGCAGATTTAACAACTCACTAATTACTTCAGCGGTATTGACATAATACTCCAGCCCATGCTTTTGAACTTTCTACTACAATACTTTGTCCTTCAATCAGTCCACTACCTTCGTAATACCATTCCCTCAAAGTGGCATAAGCGTCGGACAAGTAGTGAAGAAGATATGAGCAAAATACCAAATCTGCCTATAGCTAGAAATGCAACTAAACTGCCTGATAATGAAGCCAATAGCAAAGAATTCCAAAGGCCAAACCCCAAGGGAATGATGTCTAGAATGTTACAAGAGAGGATAGATGTCCTCAAATTCCAAGAACAGAGCTACAACTCACACACCAATTTCTTCTCATATTCAACCTACCTAATGAAGCCACAAATGCTTCCTTTTATTCTATTTCCAAGGGTCCACTCAAGTCATATGGGCAATGTGGGATAAAAGATGTGTAATATATGAAACATATATTAAAATACCCCTTATGTCTCCCTTGGGTACACATCACCATAAAATAAATATTAAAGTAACACTTTAATATTTTACAATTAAATTAGACGTTACTTTAATATAACTTCAGGCATTCAAATGTATTAGCAATCGGACTCTGAATAATGCGAGTGATAGCTCATCGGAAAGCTCTCACCGAGGAGTATCGAATCCAATCACCAAAATTGACCTACACTATGTCCTATTGACTTACTAAAAATAGTAAGTATGCCTACAACTGAGTAAATCAACTTCGTTTTGGCCCAAACTAGAAATGACTAGGCCAAAACACTCCAGGATCCCTTTAAACCCTTCGTTAGCCCTCGGGACCATGTAGAACAAGGCTAACGCACACACACTTGGTCAACTACTAAAATGGGGACATTACACTGACCCACCAAAAGAATATTTCAACTTAGACATCCTCTATTACCAACATTTTTGTCATTATATGGTAGATGTTTGTGTCTTCTTCTTGTAAAGGATACTTGTCATTTTCTTTTAGCCTAAAGCTTGTTGCATCTCACAGTATATAAGTTAGATTCCAAGACTAGAGAAAAGGTCTGAATTATATTTGTCTAAGTGAAACTTAGTCTATTTTTGGGTCCATTGTTTTGAACAAATTGGTGGTGTATTTTCTCTGTCAGATCTTGAGAATACATGAATATAAAATGAGCTATGTTTCTTCTGAAGGTTATTCTGAGTCTATTGTAAATTGTATACAATTTTCAAGGAAAATGAATACAAAGTATGAACTATCCCCATATTAGTTCCTTCTAAACTTTGTCTCCTTTTGATTACTTGGTTATCTTGATGTTGTATAGGTAAAGGCTTGTGCAATTGAATGCAATCCAGTTAGGTTGTATATTTGTTTATCATTGTTGTTAAAAGCTCAGATGAATATGATAAGATTACTATAGTAGGGGAAAAGATTTTGAATGATGAGTTCTGATAAGAATTGCTCATAAAATTTTTTGTAAGGCAACAAATTAGATCTAAGAATTTTCTATAGACTATGAACCCCAATGGATTAGGCATTGATCAAATTTTATCCAGTTGAACGAGAAAAGTATCACAAATGGTTGTAAAAAATGCAACATCAAATAAATTATTACTTTTATTTCTTGAATATTTTCAAAGTTGGCCTGTACTTGTCTGCATGGAATGTTTTAGCTTTAGTTAGCCACTATTGCTGAGAACACATGTAGATCTATAGAAGATTTTTGGCCATATCTATTGTATGGGATGTGTTTATCAAGTTGTCAAGAATTGTGTATGTATTTGAGGATTTGAGATGAGAATCAAAATGAAACTAAAAATAATCCTTCATACAGTTTTCACAGTCTTGAATCATCCCTGGGTATACCCACCCTGGTTTTGTAGAGCTTGAAGAGTAGAAAACCACCATTAGTTTTATTGAAGTTTGGCCCAAATGGTTTTACACATACAATTTCTAATAAGAATTGGCTAATCTTTAGATTGTGTGAGTATTAGCATCTTGGTATTAAGCATTTTGTTGCTTGGTAGTTTTAAAACACCAACATGTAGCAAACCTTATGGACTTTGATCCAGTGGATTCTAAAGCTGCTACTATAGATCATAAGGAGCTATTTCTAAAACTTGTTATTCTTAGGAAAAGATTTGTACATGAGGAAACTAGACATATGCACTTGGAAAAGGAAAAGGATAAAATTATTTTGAATACCATTATTGAAAGAGATAACCTATTTAGGAGAATGGCTTCCTTACACAAGTAGAACAAGAAGTTGGAGGAAAGGTCTTCTAATTTACACTCTAACATATTTGGAGATATGGAGTTTCTAAGGTCTAGTGTTCAAAAGTAGGAACAACTTCTTAAACAAAAAGATGCCCCTACTATTACATAGTTTCAGCTTTACAAGCCTTTAGAGATTAGAGTGAAAGAAGTAAATAAGAGAGATTTAGATAAAGGAAAGGAAAAGGTTGTTGGGATACAAATCAATGTGCCTCATCCTCCTAATAAAACCATTTCTTTTGTTATGTCAAAACTTGATTTAGAATTGAAGAAGGCTAGAAAAGAAAAGGAAGATCTAATGAAGGAACTTGAGAAGGTAGAGAATGAAGCTCAAGCAGCTAAGACTAGGAGAAAAATCCAATTCATTAAGTCAAATTATTCCCTAGCTATTCAGTCTGGCTAGCCTTCACAAGTTGTTCCTACTATATCTAGTGTTGGTACTCTAATAATAGGCCAAAGTTCATCATAGTTAGCCCCTAGTTCAACTTCTTCTACAACTAGCCAGATTTCCCTTGTTCAATAGACTTAGCAAACTTAGTTTCCTTTTCAAAGTCAAATTACTGGAGCAAGTACTTCAAGTGTCCTATTTTCTCAAAAGAAACCAATTTATATGGAGAAATATAGGTAGATTCCTTTCTTGGGTATCCCTTGTTTTCCTCATCCTATTTCAAATGACCTTAGCGACAAGTTACAAAGTTTGTTGGAAATAATGCTATTATTGGTGAAGAGCATCTCAAAAAGTTCATTGATATGGTAAATTACTATGAGGTGGAACATGAAGATGTAGTGATGAAACTTTTTGTTCACTCACTGATTAAGGGTGCTAGAGATTGGTTCAGAAGATTGCCTGATGACAGTATCAAATCATGGAATGATCTTGAAACATTGTTCAAGGGATAGTATGGTGATAAGACTAATGCTGATTTCATGCTAAATGACTTCAACAATGTTAAGAAAAATCAACATGAATCAGCTTTCAACTTCAATGCCAAATTTCAGAAGAGTATGTATAAGTTATTCCAAGTAATGAGATTAAATGAAGATGTTTTTCTCACTACTTATTTCAATACTTTTGATAGTAAGATGGCTTATGTTCTTAGAGATAAATATCCAAAAACATTAAGGGGTGCTTATACAATGGCTATAAATACTGAAAAAAATAGAAAAGCTATTGGTAAACTTGGGAAAAGGGATGACCCTAAGCTATTTAATCCTAGAGGTAAGAAAGATAATGAAAAGCCTATTATAGGAAAGAAACCTGAGGATGATACACTGGGGAAAGTTTTAAGTTTACTAAAGAAATTAAGTCCTCCAACATACCAAGAAAATAAACCAAATGTTGCAAAGAAGGTCTCCTTTAATAATAATTTTAATAGGCAATCTAGGATGCAAAACTATCCTTATAATACTCAATGGAAAGATTGTAAGCTAGTTCCTAATCCCACTCAAGGAAATAAGGACAACGGAACACCAAGCCCTTTGCAAAGAAACTCTATGAATATGATTGATGATGTCCCTTGGTGTATTACTTGTCAGTCACCTCATTCCCTTAATTTTGTGTTGTAGCTCAAACTTTTGTTTCAAATCAACAAGTGCAAAATGATGAAGAAGTAGAAGAAGAAAATCAAGATGATATTGCATGTAATATGATCCATTTTTGTGATAGTGATGGATAATCTGATTTTAAGGAATCTAAACATGATGTTACAAACCAAAGAGATTTGTATCACACATATCATCAACAAGTGTTTTCTGATAATGAAGATCAAGATCAAAATGTTATACATAACACTTTGGCTACAACTAATCACATCAATTTGAGAAAACCTTCCAAAGAGGAAATTGATAGGATCACTTCCGAAATGGTTGCACAGGTCCAAAGTACTTATAATTTAAGAAATAGAACTATAAATGGTGCCCCTGTGAAGCCAGTAGGAATTTTTATCAAGGATAATATTGCAAAGGTTACTCATGAAAATAAGAAGAATCTTCATGAGATTCCTAAGATCAAGTAAAATAAAAATAAGAAATGGGAACCAAAAAAGGGTACATTTTCAAGAAATTGAAGCTACCTAGCCAACTACATTAGAGAAAGGATAAAAAATTGAGATTGTTAAGTAGAAGGAATCATTTTTTGTTCAAACTTCTATGCCCACAGGTATTACTATTAAATCTACCAATTATTATCGAGTTCATATGATTTTAATGCTATCACAAATAACTATCAAGATTCCTTTGTTATAAATATTTAGGATAGATGAACATTGTTGAGATAAAGATAGAGTAACTGAGGCTGGGGGGGTGAATTAGTTACTAAAAAATTAATCCAAAAATCCCTTAGATGTCTTAAAGATCTAGTTACTACTGATACTCGATAAACGAATGTTGTAACTTGGTAAATTAAACTGTTACTTATCTTCAAGAAAACATGCATGCAATTAAAAAAAAAATGAATACAAGAGACACCAGATTTAACATGGAAACCCAATATGGGAAAAACCACCAAGTAACTAGTCACCAATTTTTCACTCTTCTGAAGTGAGCCCTATTAGGAGCCAACCCTATTAAAAGTTACAATACACACTATTAGGTGTGACCCTGTTAGTGGATTTATCACCCTGTTAGGAGTAGCTTTGTTAGAGGTCTTTAGAACAATTCAATTGAACTATCACCTTGTTAGAGGATTTACAAAATGGCTATTAAACCAACTCTGTTAAGAGATTTGAAATCACTGCTACAATGGTTAGAAAGAAAAAATGAATTGACCTGAACAAGATGCAACTAAATTTGCTGGCTATAGGTCTCTGTTCAGCATCATTAGATCCTCCTTGATCAAATATGGCTCTGTTGCTCCTCAATGATCTCTGATCATTCTTCAAATTTTCTTCCATAGTAATCAGTCCTCATATCTCATTAATTCCACACTTCCATCTCACACACTTAGAATTCCCAACTTGACCTCTTAATTATACCATTCAAATTGTCAAGTTGGCCCATTTGCATGTTACATTTACCAATAAACCATACATCAGTCTGCTACAAATAATACTCTAAATAAATAAACATTATTTCATAAAAAATGAAATCCTTTACTGGCTGACCCTGCTCGGTAAATACTGCTTCCAAAAATTTCCTAAGTTAACCTTCTTGACTTGGTTAACATTGCAATATCTGTAAAATCCTTTGGCTGTCGAGTTTACTCGGTAAGAACTGAATTCCTTCATGAGAGCTCAATAAGAACTATTTTTGCCACATTTCCTTTGATGGTCGAGTGAGCTCAGTAAAAACTATTTTTGCCACATTTTCTTTGATGTTCAAGTTAGCTCAGTAAGAACTGTTTACTCAGTAGATATTGTAAGTTTTCTTTACTAATCTCCTGGGCTCGGTAGATTCTATCATTTTTCCTCACTGAACATCTGAGCTTAGTAGACTCTATCCTTTGCCTTGCTAACCTTCTGAGCTCAGTAGACTCTATACTTTGCCTTGTTGACCTTCGAAGCTTGGTAAATACTCTCCTTTTCCTTGCTGACCTTCTAAGCTTGATAGAGTTTATCTGATGACTGATATGACATTTGTGTGACATCAAAGAAAACACACAATTGAACAATTATATCCAACAATCTCCCTCTTTAGAATTGATGGCAACACAACATGTCATAGCAGAATGAAATTTGAAAACAAGTCTTTTACTGACAGAATACTTCACTTTCTACAACAAACTCCCTCTTTGATAATAATCTCTCCCTCTTACAAAAATTCTTATTATTTTGAAAATTTTAGAAAGATATGACAATATACACTCCCTCTTTGACAACACATGCCAAAGACAACTCAAAACAACTGAATAGCATTGTACCTAATGTACTAATTCATATACAATGTCTTCATTGCTTTGTTGCATCAACTGATAGATCTTAAATTCTATTCTTGTTGATGCATCACTAGAACTATATTTTACTGAGCTTTAGATAGGGGAATGACCCCTAACTTACCTCTTAGATACAAGAATGCATCCTTAGGTAAAGGCTTTGTGAATATGTCAGCAATTTGTTCCTTTGTATGGACATATTCCAATCTTATTTCCTGTTCTTGTACCAATTCTCTAACAAAGTGATACTTTATGGCAATATGCTTGGTTTTTTAATGCATCACTAGATTCTTGGAGATGTTAATTGCACTTGTATTATCACAAAACATAACAACAGGTTCTTTGATTTCTTGCTTCATACCTTCCAATAATTGTTTGAACCACACAATGTTTGAGCAGTTTACTGCTGCTGCAACATATTCAACCTCTACTATGGATTGAGATGTACAATTCTACTTTTTTCTTGTCCAAGAAACCAACCTTTTTCCAAGAAAGAAAGCTCCTCCACTTGTGCTCTTTCTGTCATCAATATTTCCTACCCAATCTACATTAGTAAACACCTTTAAATCTAGATTTTCTCCAAGTTTATACCATAATCCATATTCTTCAGTTCCTTTTAAGTATCTCATGATTTTTTTGATTTCCATCATGTGATTTTCTTTTGGTTTTGCTGAGAATCTTGCTACAATTTCTACTACAAGGGAAATGGCTGGTCTTGTGTGCACTACATATTGCAACTTTCCAATCATAGATCCATACAATATCTAATCCACTTCCTTTGATTCAACATCCTTGGTAAGTTTTAATCCAATACACATAGGAGTCCCAACTGGTTTGCAATCTTCCATATCAAAAAAATTTAGTATCTCCTTGATGTATTTAGATTGAGTGATGTAGATACCATTCTTACTCTGTTGAATTTGAAGACCAACAAAGAATTTGATTTCACCAAACATTGACATTTCAAATTCCTTGTTCATTTGTTCTAAAAATTCTTTGCAAAGATCATCATTTCCTATGAACAAAGTATCATCTACAAATATTTTTGTGAGAACAATCTTATTATCTGGTCCTTCTTTTATGTACAAACTACTGTTGTCATTAGTTCTTTGAAAACCAATTTGAATAAGATAGTTATGAAATCTTTCATACCATGCTCTAGGGGCTTTTTTTAGACCATATAATGCTCTATGCAATTTGCAGACGATGTCCTTCTCGTCTAGATCAACAAAACTTTCAGGCTATTCAATGTAAACCTCTTCATTCAATATGCCATTGAGAAATGTTGACTTGGCATCCATCTAATAAACTTTGAATCCTTTGAATGCAGCATATGCAAGTAAGATTCTGACACCTTCCAATCTTGCAATAGGAGAAAAAGTCTCTCCATAGTCTACATCTTCTTCTTGAGAGTATTCTTTGCATACCAGTCTAGCTTTGTTCCTTGATACCTTACCATCTTCATTTAGTTTTTTTTCTGAATACCCACTTTGTTCCAATCACATTTTTGTCTTTAGGTCTAGGTACAAGAGTCCATGTTTTTTTTTTTCTGTATCTTTTCTATCTCTTTATTCATAGCTTCAATCCAACTTTCATTTTCTAGTGCATCTTTGACATTTCTAGGTTCACAATCAGCAAGTAAACAAGTGCATCTCAACTTACTTCTTGTCATTGTTCCTTTTGATTTATCTCTAATGATCTGATCTGGTGCATGATGCTTTCTGACATACTTGGCTAACATGGGCTCCTTGCCTTTTGAATAACTTGCATTGTTATCTTTCTATGTCTCAATTTTTAGTTCTTATTCTAGTTGCTCAAGCTTGATAGATGCTAGCTCAATAGCTTCTATTTGCAACTCGAGTTCTTCCAGCTCGATAGGTACTGACTTGGTTTGAACTTCTTGTGAATTGGTTAATGAAGACTTTGGAGTTGAGAATTCCTAGTTAATAGGTATACTTGGCATTGTATCAGGTTCCATGTAAACAAATCTTATGTAGTCTTCAAGTTCCTTTTTTCTTTCTTCTTCTATTCTTTTTGCAAACTCATCAACTTTCACATGTGCACTTTCTATGACTTTTTAAGTAGATAAGTTCAAACATCTATATGTTTTTCTTTTGCAAGAGTATCCCAAAAATATTCCTTCATCACTTTTTACATAAAATTTACCTTTTCTAGATTCCTTCAATATGTAACATTTGCTTTCAAATAATTTTAGATAACTTACATTGGGTTTGTAGCCATACCACAACTCATAGGGTGTTTTGAATGAGTCTTTTTTCAGCTATACTCAGTTCAAGGTATGAACTATAGTGCTGATAGATTCCTTCCAGTATTTGATAGTAATTCCTTTCTCAATCATTAAGGTTCTTGCACAATCCATGATAGATCTCTTCCTTCTTTCTGCTATTCCATTTTGTTCAGGAGTTCTAGGTGCTGAAATCTGTCTTTTGCTTCCCCTTTCAATGCAAAAGTTATTGAGCTCATGTGAAATGAATTCACCTCCTCTATCAAACCTTAAGCATTTTAGTCTTTTTCCTATTTCCTTTTCTACTCTAGCCAAATACCATTTGAACTTTTCAAATGCTTCTAATTTCTCTCTTAGGTATATGACAATCATCATTCTTGAATAATCATCAACAAATAGAATGAAGAAATTTTCACCAATATAAGTTTCAATGCCAATAGGTCCACACAAATCAATATGCACAATTTCTAGAACTTCTTTACTCTGATAGTTCTTTCTTTTAAAATTAGTCTTTCCCATTTTACCAATTTGACAATTCTTGCATAGACCAACCTCAGGTTTCTTTATGTTAGGAATACTTCTTACTTTCCTAAATTCATTGATCTTTATCAAGTTGTCAAAGTTTACATGACATAACCTCCTATGCCATAACCAACTTTTTTCAATTTGAGAAATGAAACATGAACATTCACCAAGTTCAAGATAAAATAAGTTACCTTTTGTTTGAGTGCCTGATCCAATCAACTTTCCTTTGCCATCCAAAAATCTTTCTTTTCCATGCATAAATTCTACCTTGAATCCATTGTTGAGTAGTTGTGCTACACTCAACAAATTATGCTTTAGTCCTTCTACCCAATATGCATTATCACATATAAGTTCTCTGGTTAGTGAGATTCTTCCTTTTCCTCTTATACAACAAAGTTCATTGTTACCAAATCTTACACTATCACCATCATAGTCTTCAAAGTATTCAAACTTAGTTTTATCACCAGTCATGTGATGAGAACAACCACTATCTATGATCCATGTATCATTTTTTCTCATATAAGAAATGAATGTCATTTTTTCATCATTATCAGACTCATCTTTCACAACAATATAGACAATTTCATCTTCTTCTTCATCATCAAAATCATTAGAATCTTTAGCCATGAAAAATGTTTTCTTTCCATTGTACTTGTGACCTCTCTTCTCATCTTTGTTCTACTTATTTAGGCACCTAGCTGCAATATGTATAATTTCTTCACAAGAAAAGCAGATTAGAGGAACCTTACCTTTGTATTTCCCTTTGCTTCTTGAATATTTTCTTGGTAGTAGAGCTTCAACCACCTCAAGATCACTGTCTGAGCTTTGTTCTAATTCTTCATCACTGTCTGATTGTGGATCCTTCATCTTTTTCCCTTTTTCTTTGAGTGAAAGCTTGGCTTCAAATGTTGATTCAATGGATTTTATAGCTGGAACATAATTGTCATTGTTGTCTAGCTCAAATGCAGTCAATCTTCCAACTATCACCTCTAAATTTATTTTATAACTTGCCTCACATCTTCTTTCTTGAATTGGAGAGACTCTGATTGCATAAATGGGAAGTAGAGTTCTAAGAACTTTACTTATAACTGTCTCATCATTGATATCTCCTCCAGATGCTTTGATTGCACTAACACATGCTTTAACTCTTTCAACATACTTTGTAATGTTTTCATCCTCTCTCATCCTCATTTGACCAAATTGTCTTCTCAAACTTTTTGCTTTGGCTCTTCTCACATTATCATCTCCTCCATAGATCTCTTTTAGCTTGTTCCACATTTCAAAGGCAGTTTTGCAATCCTTCATGTCATCAAATTATTCGTAACTTAGAGTAGATGCTATATCTATCATCATGTTGTTGTGAGTCTTCTTTTCAGCAATATCATTGATAGATAATGTACTAGAAGGTTCTTCATATTTTCATCAAGGTACTTTAGCCCTATATCACCAATAGAAGCCAGATGAAGCCTCATTAATCCTTGCCATGTTGAGAAGTTGTCCCTATTAAGTCTTGCAATTTTCCTCTTGTAAGACATCCTAATCTTTAGCTTAGATCCTTGAAATATTTTCCTATAAGCACCAAAAGCTCTGATACCAATTGTTGGGATAAAGATAGAGTAACTGAGAGAGGGGGGGGGGGGGGGGGGGGGGGGGTGAATCAGTTACTAAAAAATTAATCCACAAATCCCTTAGATGTCTTCAAGATCTAGTTACTACTGATACTCGGTAAATGGATGCTATAACTTAATAAATTAAATTGTTATTTATCTTAAAGAAAAAATGCATGAAATTGAAAAATAAAATGAATACAAGAGACACCAGATTTAATGTGGAAACCCAATATGGAAAAAACCACCAATTAACCAGTTACCAATTTTTCACTCTTCTAAAGTAAGCCCTATTAGGAGCCAATCCTATTAAAGGTTACAATACACACTATTAGGTGTGACCCTATTAGAGGATTTAATCACACTATTATGAGTGGCCTTGTTAGAGGTCTTTAGAAAAATTCAACTGAATTGTCACCTTGTTAGAGGATTTACAAAATGGATGTTGAACCAACTCTGTTAAGAGATTTGAAATCACTGCTACAATGGTTAGAAAGCAACAATGAATTGACCTGAACAAGATGCAACTGAATTTGCTGGCTATAGGTCTCTGTTCAGCATCATTAGATCCTCCTTGATCAAATATGGCTCTGCTACTCCTCAATGATCTTTGATCATCCTTCAAATTTGCTTCCACAATAATCAGTCCTCATATCTCATTAATTCCACACTTCCATCTCACACACTTAGAATTCCCAACTTGACCTCTTAATTATACCATTCAAATTGTCAAGTCAGCCCATTTGCATGTTACATTTACCAATAAACCATACATCAGTCAGCTACAAATATTACTGTAAAAAAATAAATGTTATTTCATAAAATAATGAAATCCTTTACTGGCCGACCCTACTCGGTAAATATTGCTTCTAGAAATTTCCTAAGTTAACCTTCTTGACTCAGCTAACATTGCAATATCTATAAAATCCTTTGGTTGTCAAGTTTACTTAGTAAGAACTAAATTCCTTCATGAGAGCTCAGTAAGAACTTCTTTTGCCACATTTCCTTTGATGACCGAGTGAGCTCGATAAAAGCTATTTCTGCCACATTTTCTTTGATGATTGAGTTAGCTCGGTAAGAACTGTTTACTTGGTAGATACTATAAGTTTTCTTTACTATCCTTTTGGGCTCGATAGATTCTATCCTTTTGCCTCATTGACCATCTGAGCTTGGTAGACTCTATCTTTTGCCTTGCTGACCTTCTAAGCTTGGTAGAATCTATCCTTTGCCTTGCTAACCTTTTGAGCTCAGTAAACACTATCTTTTTCCTTGCTGACCTTTTGAGCTCGATACAATTTATTTGTTGACTGATATGACATTTTTTTGACATCAAAGACAACACACAATTGAACAATTGTATCCAATAGAACATATGAAAAAAGTTGTCTTGGTTAGGGGGAATAGGAAGCAATAATAATGTTGTCACACAAGAACCAACAATTATACAATAGATCCTAGTCCTACAAAAGGAAAAAGAAGAGAATGGATTCATGTCTCAAATACCTCAAATGTATTTAGACAATTCATTAGTTGCATACTTACAAGACATTGACCCCTTTTTCTTGAGTTTGATCATAAGAAGGTAGAACTTTAAAGAACTGTATGATTGATTTTGGTGCCTCATATCATATAATGCCTTTTAAGGTCATGGAGGCCCTGGTTCTAGGATTTGATACTAGAAAAGGTAGGTTTAGGGCAATGGATGCCAGAGAGGTACCTCTTATAGGTACTATTAATGTTTTTTCTTTCAGACTTGCTGCATATCCTAATGAAGAATTAACTATGTCAATCCTTATAGTAGACATTCTTCCTCACTATGGGATGTTGCTTTCAAGGAAGTGGAGTACTACAATGGGAGGTAGTATACACTGTGATTTTTCATATGCTACTTTCCAAGTAGGGGAAAGGCTCAAAAAAACCTTTCTAGCTATGAACAGAGAAAGGGGTTGCAACTACAATAGAATGAATTACTTGCATTTGATATGAAAAATGAAAAGGGAGAATTTATTTCTTGAGATAATAATCTTAAATCACATTAAAGAGTAACTTTGAATATAATATAAGATAAAAACTATCAAACAAGCCAAACAAAATTATGCAAATGTAAATGCAAATTTATTAATCTCTAAAACCTTATTTGCAGGACTGAAAGTAACAATGTTTTTAATAAGATAAATAGGTTTTATAGGAACCCTGAAACCCAAAAGTAGCTACATAAACATGGCTCAAAATAAGTAATAGAAGCCCAACTAGAATAAAACAAGTCTAATGGCTAATAATAAGCACAGGGCCCAGCCAACAATCGAGGCCAACAAAAAGGCCATAAAAATAAACTGTCTTTAACAAAACTTAGCAAAAGCTAGAACCAAAAGCCAAAAAAGATACAGTAAAAAACAAAAAGATAGAACAAAGGGCTACTCTTCATTTTTTTTCTTGAGATCTTGCATGGCCTAGACTGCCTCATAAATCTTTTGGTTCTCCTTGACCATCTACTCATGGGTTTTCTGCGTATCCTGGTCCAAACTGGTAAAGGTGATATCAGTGGCCATATCTTCATTAGACCTAGCTCTACGTCTGTCCTTTTTGTCCCCACCCACCAACAAGCCTTTGTCTTTGAGTACATTATTTAAGGAGAGAATGTTATCATTGATTGAATTGAGGAGAGAAATCATCTGATTAGACAAGTTTTGATTGTAGTTTTCTAGATTCTTAATTCTCCTTTCAGCTAGACTGACTCTTTCCTCCTATTCCTCCTGATTATCATTATTTTTATTCTTCTTGTTGCCCTCCAACTAACCAACCTTCTCTCTGACCTCTTCCAGCTCATGTTATAGCCACTTGACTGATCTAAAATTATCAATCATGTTGTTATTGTTAGGAATAAGGTGTCTCAACCTTGTATAATTCCTATTCTTATTATTTGTTTTGTAAAATGTATTTCTTACAAATAATGTTGATGTGTCGACATCTTGAATTGTGTGTAAGGAGATAATGACTAAAACGGTTATGACAGATTCCTATGACACATAAGAGCTATGTTAGGAATATTCAATGACAGGTGAAGATATGTGGTAACTAAGATATTTGAGTACTGTACTCTCTACCCCAATAGTTCCTATTTTCTCGAAGAATGGTAAAACCCTAATACGGTTTACCTTTTGGGAGTATCCCTAAAGTGAAGTGCATGTTATAAGCATTTTTAGGGTTGCGAAGAGATGCGATGCGAAAAAGGTGTATTGTTGGTACTGCAAGTAGCTACTGGAGTCTTCTATTGTTGATGTTGAACTTGCATTGCAAGTGTATTGTAACCTCATGTTGAAAATAATACATTGTGCAGATTCTAAAGGGGTGGGGTTGTTTTACTGAAAGGTTTTTCCCCACCAACAAATCCTTATGTTATGTGTTCCTTTCTATGTCTATTTTTTGTATGCATGGTTGGCTGCAATATTGTTGTTTACATGATATTGAATTTGTAAGTGTAGAAGATTTTAATAGGATTTGCATCATACTTTCCTTATGAGATTAGTGTAGGAAGCTATTTTCGCACTTGAGTTTCCTTACAGTTATGATAATTTTTCAAAAGATTCATTCCCATATCCCTAACTTTATTAGTGATAGCCAAAATAGTAGGGTCAATGAGCTCTTCAAGTTGGGGTTGTCCCTAGGTATCCACTTGAATCTAAGGATTCCTAGATTCTCTAAAAATTCCCATTATCGTAGTCCTAATATTAAAATTCCTCAAAGATTTTCTCCTATTTTTGACAGGCACTTCCCTCTCTTTACCACCAGTATCAAGCTTTTCCTTCTCCTCAAGATGAGATTGAGGATGTACAAGGGAGAGAGGGAGAATCATAACATCCAACCCCTGATTCAAAACCCTCTCATCATCTATACCATCCCTCTTCTGTTTCTTCCTTGCATGTTCTTCCATATTCTCCTCTTCCTTCTCCTTGCCCTCATCATCAGAAGCCATGTCCTTCTCATCCTTATTATAATCCATTTCATCTTTACCCAAGATTTGGTCATGGTCCCTTGGACTCTTTCTTCTCGAGGTTATAATAGAGGGTGACTTCTTATCTTGACCCTTAATTTTCTTACCAAAAGAAATATTCCCCTCCCCCTCTAAGCTTATGATCTGAATATCATTAGAATCAGAAGAGTAGATGGAGCTAGCATTGTTAACTTCCACTTCCAGCAAGGGATTATTGCTAACCATTTGAGTTTTGAAGTACTCATGGATTAGCAGTAAAAATCCCTCATGTAGAGTGGGGTTGACAGTTGGTTTCTTCTTAAAACTAGAAATTACCTTACTCATGGAGGTAAGTAAATAGTAAGGGAAAGAAATTTTACTATCATGGAAAAAATGATTTAGAAGAATGAAATGATGGGTTCTTACTCAATCAAACCTAGGGTCTAGAGTAATATATTCAATGACAACACGCAAAACATACCTCCAAAACTTCTTGATGGATTCCATAACATAAAATGTCTTTCTTTTAACTAGTTCATTCATTTCTTTAGTGCTCTTCAAAAAATCCTTCACTACATTGGCAGAGAGTTTTTTATCCCTAAAAAACTTGAAACCCTCCATCGAAATATTAGTAACTATAGGGACAAACACCTTTGTGATCATAAATGAGACACCATTCACCTTTACCTTGCCATCTTTCCACAAATTCACCATGCTATTGGTGACCTCAGGATCAAATGCATGAAGTTTTGCAATGTAGCTTGCAACCCCTCCCTTTTCATGCTTTTTCCAAACTTTACCCCTATTTCTCCATTTCTCCACTTCCCCCACCAACTCTTTTTTGTAGCATTCTCCCACCATCTCTTCATTTTTAGCTCCTATAATTCTCATATGCTCTGAGCTCTGCAACTCCTTCACAAATTTTTTTTTGGCACAATTCCTTTGAAGAGCACCAAAATAATTCACCTTACAAAAACACAGGTAGTAAATGAAAGTTTCAACCCAAAAAATGTGTCAATAAGACAATGATAACCTTAGATACTTGTGATATCCAAAAAATCCTTTATGACTCATACTCATTCCCCAAATTCCATTAATAGTCATTATTGCAATTAGATCTCCACCGTACACCACTGGATTTTTTATAGGTTGATAAGGATCTTAGCTTCTATCAAAATGTTTTTTCCCAATTGCCATTAATCAACTTGTCAGATCCCACACCTTTATTGGCAAACCAATGCACAACTGGATTTGCTTCCCTGAACCCATGTGTGACATGGACAGTTTCAAATTTTGCAAGTGTGTCAGGTGTCTCTTCAATTAAATTGGCAATTGACCAAGATGGAAGATTTTAGCCATTTATACAATTAATTATATTATTAGAGTCCCCTTCTAACCAAATTTTAGTTATTCCTACTTCAAAAGCCAGTTTAACCACATGGTACACTGCTCTGGCTTCAACAAAATGATTGGTTTGGATTCCCAATAGAAGATAAAAAGATGTGACTTCCTCACCAAAGTTATTTCTTATTATTCCACCACTTCTCAAAGGACTTTTATTTCCTTTAGAGGCATTTCTGAAGTTGGCTTTATACCATCCCTCTAGGGAAAGAAGTCATCTTGCTTCCTATCTTTTTCCTTCTCCATCTTTCTGCCACAAACTTCAATTTCTCCGCCCTTCTTAACTTGATATTTTTTCTTTATGTATTTATAAATCTTCCTCTTGAGAAAAAGGGGCCGGATCATCTCTATCCCTAAAAATTTTGCTATTCCTTTCCTTCTAGATACTTTGGCAAAAGTGAGGCAGAATCTAGGTGCTTAATTCCTGCAAAATAGAAGATTTAAATAGACTTTTCCATTGACTAAAAAAGTCCAAAAGATTGTCTAGCATACACTACCTAATCTCTAAATCCTAGATTAGGAACTCCCAAACCTCCCTAGAGTAAACACAATGAATGAACAGATGGTTTCTCAACTCCAGCTAGTTTTTACATAAAATACATCTATTTGGCATAACATGTCCTCTTTTTATAAGATTATCTTGAGCAAGAATTTTATTCTAAAGGGACAACCAGTAAAAGATATTGATCTTAGGAGTAAGACCAGGGAGCCAAGCATTCACCCAAGGGGGTTTCTCCCTTAAACAACAAAGAGACTTATAGCCTAAAGCAACAGAATAACTACCATTGGGATTATCCCCCTAAATCATTTCATCTCTCTTGTTACTTAGAACCATAGAGTTTAACAATATCATAATCAGTTTTAGATCCTTAGATATGAGGCAAAGATCTCTCCATTCCTTTCCAATTCTATAATTGCTTACTTTAAACCCAAATTGTCGTGTACATTCATTCACCCAAACTTCATAAATAGGATTGTTAATAAGGGAACCTTGAAATAACCATCAAACTAAAACTAAATATCCTCCCCACTGCCCAACTTCTATGAAACTTTGGCCCTTTCCAGATCCCTAGCCTTTAGAATACCATTCCAAATTGATGCGGGAGCATCCAGAGGTATAAGGGCAATCCTGTGTCACCCAAAAAAAAATGCACTTAGACTTAGTTTCTATTTCATGTGTTTACATTTTTGGATACCCATTTGGGTCAAATAAAGGTTCCAACTCTCACATTCCACTATCAGTGTTCTAGGTTAGAGTATTTGAGCACCTTGGGATACGTGTAAATGCCAAAAAAATAGGACTATGTAATTGAACCATAATTATGCGGATTAGAAGGTGTAAATTGGAGGGATGACTAAAATTGTAATTTAGAATATTCCAAAAAATGCATCAAGTTAAAAGGCTGCACAGTTTGAAAGTTATCATAGTTTTTCAATTTTTAGAGACCTCATAAGAATGCTTCAAAGTCAAGTTCAGGGTATTAAATGATCTCGTACAGGGCCAAAAAATGGGAGACAAGCTAGGCTTGTCTATAGGGCTATAGAGTGCTTTGAGAGCTTTCCAGAAATGTAAAAAAATTGTTAATTGAAGCTACGATTCAAAAGTTATGCCTCCCAAAAGTTTGATTACGGTTTTTGGATTCTTCTAATTTTGTGCTGACTTCTAACATAGCTTTTGGAGCCTTCTATTTGGTCGGTGGATGCCAACTAGCACTTTCTAGAATGTATTCCTAATCCTTAACCCTTTGGGGTTTATTTAAGGACATTTCTGGCATTGTAAAAGGCAGTTTGGAGTGGAGTTTGAGAGAAGGTACTGGGAGAAGAAATTATCTCTAGATTTATGCTATTGTAAGCCCATAGGGCATGTTTTAGAGTCTGTTTCTTTGCACTAAGTGTACTAGCATATTTTCATAGTTAATAAAAATTTGTATTTCCTGTTGTGTCCATTCTATGCTTGGGTTGTGTCCCCATCAAGTGGTACTAGAGTAGGTTTTGCTGAGTGTGTAGACAGAGTGTCGACTATGAGGTAGTTTGCACTAGGACTGTGTGGTTATGGGTTTGAATTAAGAAGATGCCTCTATGAAGAGTGTGTGGTGGAAGGTTTAGAGCTATTAACCCTAAGGAGGTTAGAGCCCTCCAAAGGCAGGTTCAAGCATTGTAGGAGGAGCTTCGTAGAGGAACAAATGTTACTGTAGGTGATGAAAGTGAGGACGATAATGAAGAATAAGAAATTGGACCAAAAAGGGAAGTTCTAAATCAAGCAGAGGAGAGGCTTTTTAGGGCCATTACTAAGTTTGGGAAATGACCTACAATTGATGTGGGTGTATTTTTTGGAAATTTGAAACTAGATGAGTTGATCAACTGGATTAATGAACTGGAAGAGTACTTTGAGTATGAGGATATCAGGGATCTAGATAAGGTTAATTTTGCAAAGGCCATGCCAAAATCTAGTGGCAATAGGTTCAATTGGAGAGAAATATAAGAGGAAAGGAGAAGATCACAAGGTGGGATCATATGGTGGACAAACTAAAGAAGCAGTTCATTCCTGTTGACTACGAGCTTGATTTGTTTAAGAAGATGCATGGGTTAAAGCAAGCAAGAAAATTAGTCTAGGAATATACGGATGAGTTTTATCGACTTCTGATTAGAGTAGGACATATAAAAGAAAATAAGGAGAAGGTTGCTTGTTATATCAGTGGGTTATGACCTAGCATCGAGGAGGAATTAGGTCTGGTAAGAATGACCAGCAATTAAGAGGCATACCAATTTTTCCTACGAGTTGAAGAGAAGCTAAATAATAAGTTTGAAGGGAGAAAAAGAGGGTGCAATCAAGGAGGAAGGGGTAGTGGTAGGTCATCTAGAGGTCGAAATGAGACCCAAAAGAAAAATGAAGATGTGGGTACTAGCAAGAACTAGAGGAATGAGGATTTCAACTACTCCCATGATCAAAACTTTGGAGATTAGAGAGGAAGAGGTAGAGGACATGGACAAGGTTCAAGAAGAGGAGATTTTTGTGGTACCTATTTCCATTGCAATGAACAAGGCCATCGTGCCTTTGAATACCCTCAACAACAAGGAAGGACAGATAGGAGAGCCGAGGGCCAAGTTAGGGTTGCTCATGTGGATGAGGATGCACAGTCATCACATTTAGAGGATGCAAAAAGAGGAGAGACTTTAGTAAGTGAAAGGGTTCTACTAAGTGGGGAGATTGAATCGGGACAAAGGAGGAGTCTATTTCATACCAAGTGCAAATGTGAGAATAAATGTTGTGATGTGATCATTGATGGTGGTAGCACTAACAACTTGGTGTTAGAAGAGATGGTCTCTAAGATGAAGCTCAAGAGGGAGAACACCCCCAGCCCTATAGGATCGCTTGGGTGAAGGATGCTCATAAGGTCTTTGTAAGTGAACAATGCTTAGTGAAGTTCAAAATTGGGAGTTGCCATGATGAAGTTCTCTGTGATATTATTCCAATGGATGTCTACCATCTATTGTCAGGAAGACTGTGGCAGTTTGATAGGCATTTAGTACATGATGGTCATGCAAACACATACCCTCTAAAAAAGGATGGAGTTTGCCACAAATTGAAGCCCATGGTAAAGGAAGGTGAGAAGGTATGTAGTAGTGCTAGGATCTATCTTGTTGATGGAAGAAAATTTTTAGATGGCATGAAACATCAGCATATGTGCTATGCTTTGATTCCTAGAAAGGATAAGAAAGGTAGTAGTGAAATACCACTTGAAGTTTCAGATTTATTAAGGGAGTTTGGAGATATCATTTTTGATAATGTTCCAAAAGGACTGCCACCAGTAAGGAAAATCAGTCATCAGATAGATTTAATCCTTGGAGCTAGTTTTCCTAACAAGGCAACTCATAGGATGACTCCTACTAAAACTGAGGAGCTAAACAGATAGGTTCAAGAGCTATTGAAGAAGGGTTTGATTCAAGAGAGCCTGATTCCATGTGCAGTACCTATAGTACCAGCATCAAAGAAGGATGGAGAGTGGAGATTGTGTACGAACTCTTGAGCTATAAATAGGATAACCATCAAGTATCGATTTCCTTTGCTAAGAATAGATGATCTTATGGACTACTTGAGTGGAGCTCAATACTTCGCAAAGATAGATCTCAAGAGTGGCTATCACTAGATATGGATTCGAGAAGGAGATGAGTGAAAAATTGCCTTCAAGACCAAGGAGGGTCTTTATGAGTGGCTAGTCATGCCCTTTGGATTGACGAATGCCCTAAGCACCTTCATGCGGCTTATGAATGAGGTACTTAAGAAGTTCTTGGGAAAATTTGTTATTGTCTATTTGGATGATATTTTAATTTTAAAAAAAAAATTGGAAGAACATTTATTGCATATTCATAGTGTTCTTGAAAGGTTAAGGGAAGAGAAACTGTTAATTAATCTGAAGAAGTGTAGCTTTGCTAAAAAAGAGTTAGTCTACCTGGGGTTTGTTGTATAACCTAAAGGTCTCAAAATGGATCCAGAGAAGGTAAAAGCCATCTTGGAATGGCCTACTCCAAGGTTTTCTACTGAGGTGAGATCATTTCATGGTCTGGTTAGTTTTTATAGGAAGTTCATTAATAATTTCAATGGCATATGTGCACCCCTAACTAATACAATAAGAGGGGATAGAAAAGAGTTCAAATGGACTATGGCAGCTACGAGAAGTTTTGAATTGCTGAAGAAGAAGGTGATAGAACAACCTATGTTGGCACTTCTTGATTTTAGCAAGGTGTTCTAGGTGAATTGTGATGCTAGTGGTAGTGCTATTGGGGTTGTATTAAGCCAAGAAGGTAAGCCTATTGCATATTTTAGTGAAAAATTGAATGATGCAAAAAAGAAGTATTCCGTTTATGATCAAGAGTTGTATGCAATAGTTCAGGCCTTAAAGAAATAGAAGCATTATTTATTGCCAAATGTATTTGTTTTATATACTAATCACCAGGCATTACAGTATCTAAATACCAAGTAAATTGAATCAGAGGCATATGAAGTGGGTAGAGTTCTTGCAGAGCCATACATTTGTGTTGAAGCATAGAAGTGGAAAATCTAACAGGGTTGCAGATGCATTAAGTAGGAGACAGTTATTGCTTACAATAATGCAGGTTGAAGTAGTTGGTTTTGATGAACTCAAGAATCTATACCCTAAGGATCCTAATTTTTCTAAGGCATGGAAAGCTTGTAAAGAACCTATTTCTATAGAAAGAAGTAAGTGGTTAGACTATCTGATTTAGGATGGTATGTTATTCAAGGGCAGTCAATTGTGTATTCCAAGGAGTTCCATGAGGGAAATTTTGATTAAGGAGAAACACAATGGATGGATGGTAGGACATTTTTATCAAGATAAGACCATTTCCATTCTTAGAGAACCTTATTTCTGGCCTCATATTTCATAGGATGTGAAGAAGTTTGTATAGAGTTGTCAAATTTGTCAGGTGGCCAAGGGATTTAGTCACAATACTGGACATTATCAGCCATTGCATGTTCCATCAAAGCCATGGGAGGACATAAGTATGGATTTTGTTCTTGGATTTCTGAGGACACAAAGGGGTAATGCCTCAGTATTTGTGGTGGTTGATAGGTTCTCTAAAATGACACATGTCATTCCATGCCATAAAACTCATGATGTTGTCCATATTGTAGACTTGTTTTTCAGAGAGGTGTTAAGACTACATGGCCTCCCAAAGAGTATAGTTTCTGATAGAGACACTAAATTTGTGGTGTATTTCTGGAGAACATTGTGGAAGAAGTTGAGAATGAACTTGAAATTTAGTTCCACACATCATCCGTAGATTGATAGCTAGACAGAAGTGGTAAACAGAAGTCTGGTTAATTTGCTGAGATGTTTAGTTGGGGATAAGCCCAAAGGATGGGATTTGATTCTACCACAAGTGGAATTTTCTTACAATAACTCTATAAATAGGAGTACTGGTAAATCACCATTCCAAATTGTATATGGAAGTAGCCCAAGGACTGCACCAGAATTGAGGAAGATGGAGCAAGGGGAGAGGACAAGTGGTGAAGCAGAAGATTTTGTTGAACATATCAAGCGCCAACATGAGGAAGTCCAGGCACACATTATCAAGATGAATCAATAGTATAAAGCTAGGGCTGATCAAAGGAGAAGACATAACGAGTTCCAAGTAGGGGATCTAGTCATGGTACACTTAAGAAAGGAGAGATTTCCAGTAGGTACTTACAACAAGCTGAAGATGAAAAAATTTGGCCCCTACAAAATTATGAAGAAACATGACTCAAGAAATGATTATGAGGTGGAGTTGCCAGATGGAATTCACATTTCTCCTATCTTCAACATTGCAAACTTGACAGAGTATCATGATGATGGTGCAGATGAGGAGCTAATGTTAGAGCCATGTCCAATTCCTACTTCTAAGAAGGAGGAGATAGAAAACATTCTGGACCATTGTGTGGGTAGGAGTAACAAAAATAGGTAGTATGAAGAGTATCTAGTTAAGTGGAAAAGCCGTCCGATTGAGGACTCAACTTGAATATTAGCAGCTGAGGTTTCCCACTTGGGATTTCCTCTACCATCCATAAAGTGACAGGGTCACTTTTCAATCTACCTTGGGTGTCTGATGCAAGAGCATCCAGAGATATAAGGGCAATCCTATGTCACCCAAAAAAAGATGTACTTAGACTTAATTTTTGTTTCATGTGTTTACAATTTTGGATACCCATTTGGGTCAAATAAAGGTTTCAACTCTCATAGTTCCATTATCAATGTTCTAGGTCAGAGTATTTGAGCACCTTGGAATACATGTAAATGTTAGAAAAATAGGATTATGTAATTGAACCATAATTATGGTGGATTAGAAGGTGTAAATTGGAGGGAGGATTAAAATTGTAATTTAGAATATTCAAGAAAAAGAATCAAGTCAAAAGGTTGCATGGTTTGAAAGTTATCGCAATTTTTCAATTTCTAGAGACCTCCTAAGAATGCTTCAAAGTCAAGTTTAGGGAATTAAATGACCTCGTATAGGGCCAAAAAATGGGGGACAAGCTAAGATTTTCCATAAGGCTATAGAGCGCTTCAAGAGATTTCTGAAAATATAAATGGTTTATCAATCAAAGCTATGGTTCAAAAGTTATGCCTCCTGGAAGTTCAGTTACCATTTTTGGATTTTTCTAATTTTGCGCCAACTTCTAACATGGCTTCTGGAGCCTTCTATTTGGTTGGTGGATGCCAACTAGCACTTTCTAGAATGTATTCATAATCCTTAACCCTTTGGGGTCTATTTAAGGACATTTCTGGTATTATAAAAGGTAGTTTGGAGTGGAGTTTGAGAGAAGGTACTGGGAGAAGAAATTATCTCTAGATTTATGCTATTGTAAGCCCATAGGGCATGTTTTGGAGTTTTTTTCTCTACACTAAGTGTACTAGCATATTTTCATAGTTAATAAAATTTTCCCTTTCCTATTGTGTCCATTTTGTGCTTGGGTTGTGTCCCCATCACAAATGGTCAGCCCTTTAGCAATGTCCTCATTGTTAAAAATAAAATGAAGAGAAGGCCTTCTGATGTATTTATTTACTAGGATATCTCTCCATTCAATAGTGTTGTTGAGAATATGACATAATTGCTTAGCTAGAAGAGCCTTATTGAGATGGGTTAACTTCCTTATGCCAAGACCTCCATACCTCTTTGGGAGACAAACATTCTCCGAAGCAACAAGAAGATAACTTTTTCTCCCTTTAAGGATTGTCCATAGAAAGTCTCTCTAAATTTTTTTCCATTTTCTTAGAAAATCTCATTGGAATCCCAAATAGGCTCAAAGCATACATAGGTAGGTTCTGTAGAGTAGATTTGAACAACTGACATTTACCTGCCTAGCTGAGTGAAGCACCTTTCCAACCAAGAAGCTTTTTATTGAATCTATCCAATATCCCATTCCAGAAGGAGTCAGGGGGAGAAGAGCCCAAAGGGAGCCCAAGATAGGTAGAGGGAAGCTTTCCCACTCCGCAGCCAAGGATCCTAACAATTTTTCTTTGTCTAGATTTTGGAGTATTAACAAAGAATATCGAGCTCTTATAACAATTAATTAGCTGTCCTGACCCTCTAGTGTAAATATCAAGGATCTCCTTCATAACCTTAGCCTCCTTAACAAAAGCCTCCCCCCCATTATTTTATTGTCCACAAATTGTTGGTGGGAGAAAGGATCACATTTAGAGGAAGGCTTAATCCCCTTGAGACTTCCATCTTTCTTTTTACGCTCAATAAGCCTACCAATATAGTTAGCCAATATAATGAAAAGAATAGGTGAGAGGGGGTCTCCCTAGCTAAGACCTCTAGAAGTTTTAAAGAAGTTTGAAGGAGCTCCATTAACCAAAAAAACAAGAGGAGAGGTTGAAACAAGCTGAGAGATAATCTTACAAACTTTTTGATCGAATCCAAAGGCCTAAAGGACCAAACCAAGAAAAGACCAGTAAACCTGATCATAGGCTTTAGAGAGATCTAGTTTAAGCAACATACCTTCATGTTTACTAGCTTCCATAGAATGAATAACTTCATGAACCATCATTATCAAATCTAAAATCTATCTTCTAGGGACAAAGCCAGTTTGTTGCTAAGATATAATCAGAGGGAGAATTTTTAGCATCCTAGAAGTTAGCACCTTCGAGATGATCTTATAAAAAGAGTTGCATAAACTAATAGGTCTAAACTTATCCAAAGAATTAGCCCCAAGAGATTTAGGAATGAGGACCAAGAAAGTGGAATTTATCTCCTTGAGAATACTTCTAGCTTCAAAGAACTCTTGAATAGCCTTCACCACATCATCCATGACCACCTGCCAGTACATTTGAGAAAAGAAGGTAGGAAACCCATTTGGGCCTAGAGATTTATCATTAGGCAAGGAAAAAAGAGCTTCTCTAACTTTTAGACCATTAGGAATAGCCTGAAGAATTTTTGTGGTGGGGTTGGATAATCTAAGGAATACAAGAAATAATATCATTCTAATCAACCATTGATAACAAGGGGTCCCAAGATAGAAGAGAAGAAAGTCGCCACCTTAGTAGAGATATTATTATCTTTAGACAACGAAACTTGCCCCTTCTTAATTCTAGAGATTCCGTTATTAGCTCTATGGTTAAGAGTGGAAAGGTGAAATTTTTTTGTATTTTGATCTCCATCCTTGAGCCAATTTATCCTTGATCTTTGTCTCAAGAACTTTTCCTCCTTATTGATAATATTATGCAAGTCTGAAAGAATAGTCAGCTCAACCTCCCTATTTATCTCATTATAGCCTTTGTGTTGACTATTGTCTTGAATTGAAGATAATTTATTGGATAGATCCTCCTTATCATGAAAGATATGACCAAAGTCCATTTTGTTCCATACTTTAATCACCCTCTTCACATTGTTTATCTTTCTAGTAACTCTAAACATTGTAGTAACTTCCACATCAATCCCCCACCAGAATTTCACTTTTTCTAATAGATCTAGGTGAGAAGTCCACATTTTTTCAAACCTAAAAGGAAAATTCATTCTTGGTTCAAAAGGAGCAACTGAAAGGGAAATAAGAGAGTGATTAGAGCAAAATTTAGGAAGCAGAGATAACTTACAAGAGAAAGACTGTAGCCAATTAGGAGAAATTAATGCTCTATCCAATCTGACTTGACTACACTCCTATCTAATTCTTTTGTTAGACTAAGTAAAGACACCTCATGTAAGATCCAAATCCAAAAAAGCCAAACCATTAATAAAATTGGAGAGGTCCTGTTTACTATCCCAATCCAGCACCACGCCACTCATATTCTCCTCATTCATAAGCAGAGTATTGAAATCTCCCATTATAATACCTTTCCTTAAGTTACTAGTCTGCACTAGCTCTCCTACTTTAGACTAATAATTCTTTCTTTCTCTTTTTTTTTTAGGAGCATATAAATTCAGCAAAAACCAACTTTTATTAGAATGCATATGATAGACTCTATAATAGAGAATGTTACCATCATTATATTTTGGTTAAAATCTAAAATGCTTATTACTATATAATGTCAATAGTCCCCCAGACACATCCTCTGAGTTTGAAGCTTCACCACTCATGATCTAACTAAATTTAATGTTCCCCAAACTCTCCTTCTTCATCTTTGTTTCTTGGATCATCAATATATCTGGTCTCTGATCTCTGATCATGTTCCTTATAATTTCCTATTTGTGGGCACCATTTAGGCCCCTTATATTCCATGAAATGATCTTCATTTTCCAATAGTGGAACACTCCAAAAGAGTTCTCTGACACCCATTCGCTAAACATCTTCTAGTCTCCTCCTCTCTGGCTTGCTTTTTAGACCTGTTTCCTCTTCTTCCTACTATTTCCACATCCAGTTTGCTACTACTTCTTGTCTCAATCAATGATGCCAGAGAAGGCTCTCTAATGTTTCTCTTATTAGGATTTGTAGAAGAAGAGGCTTCTTTCTCCAATTCAGTGTCCAACAACCTCGAAATAGTTACTTTCCTTGGGGTGCTAGGAATATCCTCCCAGTAAAAAAGAATACCCTTCTCAATATGAAGAGTTGTTGAGTCAAAAGCCACCCCATTCTTCGATGAAAATTCTGACCCTGAATTCTATAGACTCCCTCTCTTAGGCACCTCTAAAACCCTTTCACTTCCTGCTAGTGAGGAAATAAGATTGTCCTCTAGGCCTTGAGAAAAATTAAGATATTTCTTTTCTCTAACCAAAAATTCTTAATTGGATATAGAAGAAACCTCCCTCCTAGAATCTGTTGGGATAACCACTATTTCTTCCACCTACTTAATCACCTGAATGTCATCAATCCCTTCAGCTTCCACTAAACTCTTTTGAAAGACATCAAACCCTACAAGAACCCAAGAATCCAAATTCTCTTGGTTATCAATGGGCTTAATAGGATCTTGTAAACCCACTCTTTATATACTTAGTCTTTGTAGATACTTTCTCAACAATAGATTTAGGATCTTGGTCCAAGATCTTAGGTCTAGGAAAAACAAAAATATCTTTATCAACAATTGTGGATGGGTTTTGATTGGGTTCTTCTTTCTTCTCATCAATCTTTAGAGCAACTACCTTCTGACTGCTCTTTTGAGACCCCTCCTTCTGATCTACTAGTGTGATCTTCTTTTTCCATATCTTTTTGTCCCTTTGATGAGAAGAAGAATGAAACTTCTTCTTTTCCATTTTAACTTTCATACATTGAAAATCCTTGTGCCCAATCTTCAAACAATGAAAGCACGCAAAAGGGACACTTTCATAATCTAGCTTCTGAGTGTGAGTTCCCAGTTTAGACTGGAAATACACCACTTCTGGCATGTCACCCCTCTCCCTTACTCCTATATAGATTCTCGCATAGGTAAGTCTACTCTTAGAAGTAGTAATCAGATCTATAGATAAAAGTTCTCCAAAAGATTTAGCCACTCCCATAAAAACATCCTCATTCTAGAATTCCAGTGGTAGTTCCAAGAGTCTTACCCATACCAGAGCTTACTGAAAGAAGGATTCATTAAGATCCAATTTAAAGGACCATTTCTGAAGCACTAGAGTAGCTCACCCTATGCTCTAGGGTCCTTCACATAGAATATTAGCCAAATCTTCATTGCATGTGAAATCAAAAGAAAAAAATCCTTTTTTCATTGCTGTAACATTAACCTGACCTTTAAGCTACCATTTCTTCATTGTGAAGGATCTCACCACATCAATATTAGGTCTTTGCTCAATTAACTTCCCAACCAGAGTAGAAGCCATTGAAGCAATACCATGATTGACTAATTCATCTAGGATTGAAATTGTACACAACCCCTTTTCTAGACTAGATAAAATCTTAATTAGAGGGAAATATGACTTACTAGAGGGCTTGACACCAAAAAGAGAAGACCATTTTTCCAAAAGATTCCTTGGCTTGTCCAACTTGGGATGTGAAGCTAGCTTTTTTTGGTCTTTACCAACATCATGTGGGTCCCCATCCTATTCTCCACCTCACTATTCTCTACCTAACTCTCCTCCTTCGAACTTAGTTTTTGATTACCTCCTCCCTGAAGTTTCTTTCCTAGCTTTGGATTCAAATTTTGAATGGGCTCCCGCTGTCCTCTCCTCTATCTGCTCCCACTCGTTGTTATCATTTGTTTCACTGGGATATAAGTAATGACTGAAAGTAACAATGTTACATACAATAGATGGAAGATAATTTATAAAAATACCTATGATAAAAGTGATGAAAAATTATAAAATTTGTGAGAAGGCATTGTAATTTATAGGGAGAGTTTAATAAGGTGGTAGTTTGATCAGTCATTGCATTAAAAAATTACAAAAAAGGTGCATTAGAGTAAAACTATAGCTAGGTATTGATTATATTATGGATTAATCAATTGTCTCATTGAAAAAAAAAGAAAAAGAGAGAGAGCATTAGAGCATTAGGGCATTAGGTGGACATTATTCAGATAACTTACAAGATTGATCTCTACTAGAGTAGGGTATGTAAGAATTTACCTTGGTCTTGAAATTGGAATTTTCCAAAGAGCCCCCTTGTGCATTTTCATCCTATATATTGATTCCCAAGCCTCTAGCTAGAAAACCAAATTTCAAGGTCCTAACCAGAATTGAACCTGGAACAAGAATACCAAAAACACCTAGCCTATCAAAATAGGGGACTAGAATTGATAATTCATTACAAAAACCTAGCCTATACATTATAGGGGACTCCAATTGCTAACGCATTATAATAATCCTCAGTCATTACACTCTCTCCACCTATAGTAGGAAACAAAGGGTCTCTTATATAAGTACTTGCCTCTAACAATAATAATGTTTTTTTTCTAATGGTAATAGTGTTTTCTTCAATCATAATACCGGCTTTATGGAGAAAGAGAGCCATTGGTATGGCTTCATTTCATTGAATCTAGATAAAACACACATTTGTTTGAGAGCTCTACCAATATACTATTCTCTTTCCAATGATTTTTTTTTCTCTTAACGAAGTTTCTCATCTAACAATAATATTGATTGTTAAAAGCCATGGATGAACTAGAGTTGTTGCAAGCATGTTGCTGACAATACTACTTTTTCAATTTTCCTAAATGCTTAGTAGTTTCTATTTCATTATTTTGTGCATTTTTTTCAACGGTAATACTATTTTTCTTCAATGGTTATGCTCCCTATATGGAGCAAAAGAGTTGTTGGTTATGCTAATGATTATATTTCTTTTTAAAGCCAAAGTCATGAATTTAGTAGAGGCGATGCTTTTCTCCCTTCCCTTTGTGAGTTTTTTTTTATTTTCATTTTTCTAAATGCTTAGTAGATTCTATAGTTTTATTTTGTCAATTTTTCTATTTTATTTTATTTCTTGAATATTCAATTATTTAATATTTTAACCTTTTTAGTTTTATTTATTAGATTAGATTATATAGTTATCATACTTGTCATAGGTTATGTATCACATTTTAATATTTTTTTGGAAAAAATTTCACTGACTATTTTTCTCACTAATTTTTTTAGTTTTCTATAGTTCACATGCACACTTTTTAAGTTAATAAATTGTTAAAATTATTTATTGATGATATTATTGGTTAAAATCAACTGACTCTTATTTTTAGTACTTGCCTGTAGGTTAAGTACTATTTTGACACTTTTTGGAATACTCATATTAACTAGTTATTAAATGAACTCTTCTTTACCAATTTGAATTCATTTTATTTAATTTTTTCTTAATAAGTATTATGTTTTTGATATTAAAAAAGTAGCCAAAAACTTTGGGATTGGTGATAGGGAGAGGGGATGAACTAATCACTAGCTGATGCTTCTAGTCTACCACTGAGACCTAAGGTGAATTCAAAGTCCACGAAATGGATCTATAGGATCCCTCTTTTGAAAAGATCCCCTAATCCCAAACCCCACTCTTTTATCTTGAGTAAAATCCTTCTCTAGCCACTTCCTAGATTCTCATGCTAGATGAAGAACACTTAAGGTTCCTCAACTTTTCTAGGCCCTTCTTTCCTAATCTTTACACACATCTTTCAAGGTCATGGAGATGCTTCAAGACCTCTCAATGCACTTCTTCCATTTCCTAAGACAACTCAAACTATTTATCTTCCTTACCAATTTCACACTTTTCCACCAAAAAGGGCTAATAGAAAGGAGCCCCGATTAGCCCTCCTACTCTAAGAAATCAAGGATTTACTCCAATTTCCTTGACTAACCAATAAAAAATTCCTTCAAAGACTTCTAATCATTTCGGTAGTACTCACAAATTTTCTAGGTTTTCAGTCTCAAAAAGGCCGTACAAAACCTCTACATAAATTGAGGGATTTTGAGGGTTTCTTGGCCTTTCTAGGCTTGTCTGCTTCATGGGTTGGTTTAGCACCTTACAAGATTTCCACCAACCTCTCCTTCTTCCCAAGGAGTCTAAACTCACTCCCCTATCTACTCCATGCTTGTTTTCCTACTAGTCTTCAAAATCCTACTTTCTATAACTTCTATAACATTACTCTTTCATGGTGTTTTAGGGCCCTTCCTTCTATAGGAAAGAAGTACATAGAGTAGACTAACTATCTCCAAGAGGGAATACTATTTCTATGGTGGGATAATGAGTTACATGTCTCTCAATACCAACTTCCTAGTTTAGGATAGTGAACTGGAAAAAATGAAAAGATTTACAAACTTGAAAAGACACACACACACACACACACACACACACACACACACACACACACACACACACACACACACACACACACACACACACACACCTACTTTATTGAATCACTCTAAATAAACCAAAATACAATGCCAAGATGTTACAACAACTAATTCAACACACAAAAGCTTCCATTAGCTCTCTATTTTGTCTTTTTGCACTCAAAAGTTACTCTACAACATATTGTTTGTACACTAGCACCCACACTCTACCAACATTAGGGTTTTGTAAGCTTATATACTGCCTCTTAGCTCTTTTCCCACCATAGCTAGGGTTTTCATTAGTCTTCACCATGTTTGGAAGGGTTTGTACAATTTTGTCAAGCAACATTTGCAAAGTTGCAACTTTTGTGCCTTGCAACTTTTACAACTTTGTTTATATCTTTTTGCCAAATTGGCTAACTCTTAGCTTTCCAAGGCTAGAGACCTATCCTAGGACTTCATGAAAAGGAGTACCAGGCCCCACCTAGCACCATTATGACTTCCTATCCCCTAACCAATATTGGCAAAGCACACAACTAGGTCATCAAACCTTTATTCTATTTACAAAGCTCTCTTAGAGAATAGCACAACAAAATTTCTATTGGTGAGGGCCCTATTTCTCAAGGTGCCCCTACACCATAATCCCCACCAAAGAAGCTAAGTCCACTCTAGAGACAAAAGGTGGAGATCTATCCCCTAAAGTTTGAACTAATTCTGAGGGATTCGAGTAGCCCTTGAGTCTAGCTTACCTTGCCACTTGATAAGGTGTTCCTTATAGGTACCATGCTTGGTCTTAGTATGAACCTGGGAGTCCAATATCTTCTTTTATTGTAGCTTGGGTTTAGGGGCCAGAGTTGCTACTTGAACCTCCTTCTTAGAATCCCCTACATTCTAATTTAGCTCAGTAAGAGGTCCTTTGTACTTAACTAGATCTACAACATTAAATATGGTGGAGATCACTAGAACTAGATCTACAACATTGAAGATGGAGGAGATAGCTAGATCATTCAGTAGCCTAACTTTGTAAGCATTCTACCCATACTTGGATAGTATAGGACATGGTCCAAGTCTTCTTATCTAGAGCTTTATAGAAGTCTCTTTTTCCATCCTTGCTTTCTTTAGGTAGACCATGACCAAGTCCCCTACACCCAATTATACCTCTCTTCCCTTGGGATTAGCCTTGTCCTTAATCTTCTTGGTGTTGTCAATGAGGGACTATTTCACTTGATCATGCACTTCTTTCATAGGTTGATTGAAATCTTTAGCAATAGCCACTATTAGGGACTTGACTTCCCAAACTTCTTAGTTCACATACACCTCTAGGATGTATCCCATAGACAATTTCAAATGGACTCTTGCTAGTAGTCCTATTAATGCTATCATTATAGGAAAAATCTACTTGGTGAAGGACTAAGTCCCATGTCAAACCATATTCCTTGGTTAAGCATCTCAACAAATTTCTTAGTGTCTGATTGAACACCTCAATTTGACCATTAGTTTAAGGATGGTAGGTTGAAATAAATACTAGATTGGTACCTAGCCTTTTCCATAAGGACCTCCAAAAATGTCCCATAAATTTATTATCCCTATTAGATACAATGCTACTTGGCAAGCCATGAGTCCTCACAACTTCCTTGGAAAAAAAATAAGTAATATGACTTGCATCATGGATGACTTTACATGGGATGAAATGACTCATTTTGATAAATCTATCCACTACCACATATATGCTATCAAAGCCACTCTTTATTCTAGGTAAACCAATAACAAAATCCATACTTATGCATTCTCATGGTTTGTTTGGTATTGGAAGAGGCTGGTAAAGTCCTAGATTTATAGAATTACCCTTTGCTCTTTGACATATGATGCATTGCCCAACATAAGTTCTGACATATCTTTTCATTTTAGGCCAATAGTAGTATTTTTGGACCAATTCTAAGGTATTTTTAAAGCCAAAATGGCCACTCAAACTCCCATTATGTTTTTCCTCATGGATCCTTTTGGTACAGACAATTGCCCTCCTTTAAAGAGTAGTTCATTCTAGAATGTATATTTTGTTGGATACAATTGGTTAATTATGTGTTGTCTTTGATGTTACACAAATTTCATATCATTATCACTTAGTACTTGTTCATATTACTCAAGCAATGAAGATTGTTCTCAGTGTCTACTAAGTGTTCTTATATTTGCCTAGTTTAGAAGGTAGTATCTATTGAGTTCACTTGGGCATCAAAGGAAAAGTTGTAGAAAGTGAGTGTTAACTGAGCTCACTTGGTTGCCAAAGGATTTTTGTAAGTTTGCAGTGTTAACCGATTTAGTTTCTACTGAGCTAGGTCAGCTAATGAAGGATTTTCTTACTTTTTTGTACTAATATTAATTGATTTAACTATTGATTCTAGTTGACTAAGGTGATGAATATTTATTATTCCAAATTTTATTTGAGCTGAATATGAATTTTTAAGATATGATGATGATGTGATTGAAGATCTAATGATGAGCTAAGGAAGAAAATTTGAAGGATAAGTAGAATATCCTTGTGGAGCAGCAAAGATATATTTGATTAGAAAGAATTAAGTACAAGCTAGAACAAAGATCTAAAATTAGCAATTTAGTTGTGTTCAAATAAGGTCATCTCATTGTTACTCTCTCACCATTATAGCAGTGATCTAAATCTCCTAACAGAGTTGGCTTAACAACTATTTGCAAATCCTCTAATAAGGTGGCAATTCCATTGAATTATTCTCAAGACCTCTAACAAGGCCACTCCTAATAGGGTTATTAAATCCTTTAATAGGGTCACACCTAATAGTGTTTTTTTTAACCTTTAACAAGCTTGGCTCCTAACAGGGCTCACTTCAAAAGAGAGAAAATTGGTCACTAGTTGCTATTGGTGGTTTTTCCCAAATTGGGTTTCCACATTAAATCCTGGTGTCAAATGTGTTCATTCTATTTTCTTTTATTTATTTGTAACTAAGTTAAAGTAATGGTAATCACTGATAACATCTAATGATATATGTCTTAATCATTTACTAAGCTAATCCAGTTATTATCGAGTTACAACATTCTTTGTGTTTAGCAAGCTTCAGGAGTATTCAATTATCCATTTGCATTTTGTACTGACATCTAAGGGATCAGAAATTCATTTTTGTAGTAATTGATTCACCCCTCCCCTCTTTGTTACCCCTCTTATATTTTCAAAAATTGGTATCAGATCTTTTGGTGCTTGTAGAGAAGGTTTCAAGGACCTAAGCTAAAGATCAGGATGTCTTACAAAAGAGAGATTCCTAAGTTGAATAGAGATAACTTTGCAGCATGGCGAGGACTTATGAGACTACATCTGGTTACCATAAATGATTTAGGTTGCAAGTATCTTTATGCTAAATACAAGACTCCCACTAGAACATTATTAGTTGAAGACATTATTGAAAAGAAGAATCATAATATCATGATGATAGATATTGCATCTGCTCTTTGTTA
Organism: Cupressus sempervirens; assembly: GCA_028749045.1. Taxonomy (NCBI): domain Eukaryota; kingdom Viridiplantae; phylum Streptophyta; class Pinopsida; order Cupressales; family Cupressaceae; genus Cupressus; species Cupressus sempervirens. The sequence continues at coordinate 533,916,787 of CM053790.1, forward strand.
TGCTAAATTTGATGAGGTAAAATATTGCAAAAATACTTTTGAAATATGGAACAAACTAGAAGATATATATGGAGGATATGACAATGTAAGAAGAGCCAAAATAGAAAGGCTTAGAGGACAATTTGTTCAAATAAGAATGAGAGAAGATGAAAACATTGAAAAATATGTAGAAAGGATCAAGGCTAGTGTAGGTACAATCAAAGCATCTGGAGGAGACATCAAGGAGGAAAATGTTGTAAGTAAAGTTCTTAGAACTCTTCTTCCTAATTATACAATTAGAGTATCTACTATTCAAGAAATGTGATGTGATCCAACTAATAAAATAGGCTTGGGTGCTATAGTTGGAAGATTAACAACTTTTGAGTTAAACAATTATGATAACTATGTTCCTACTTCAAAAAATATTGAATCTTCATTTAAAGCTAAACTCTCACTCAAAGAAAGGGTAAAAAGTAAAAGTTTAATCAATCAGGAAGTGAAGAAGATGGAACATCAGAAGAAATTTTAGATAGCAATCTTGAATTTTTTGAAGTCCTACTTGCAAGGAAGTACTCCAAAGGCAGAGGAAAGTTCAAAGGTAAAGTTCCTCTGATCTGCTTTTCTTGTGAAGAAGTTGGACACATTGTTGCTAGGTGTCCAAATAAAAAAATCTAAGATGAAAAGAAAATTAATAAGAATAAAGGCAAGAAGGGCTCTAAGAACTACAAAAGCTTCAAGGACAAAGGTAATAAATCTTGTTTTATAGCTAAAGATTCTGATAATAGTGAAGATGAAATGGTATATATTTCTATGAAAGATGAATCTAATGATGAACGAGATAAGATGGCACACATCTCATATGTTAGAAAAAATGATATATGGATTATTGACAATGTTTACTCACATCATATGACTGGTGACAAAACAAATTTTGAGCATATGAAATATTATGATGGAGGTAGTGTAAGATTTGGAAATAATGAACCTTGTAATATAAAAGGAAAAGGATGTATCTTGTTGGCTAAAAAACTTGTATGTTGGCAATGCTTATTAGGTTGATGGACTAAAGCATAATCTATTGAGTGTGGCACAACTAAATAACATTAGATTCAAGGTAGAATTCATGAATGAATAGGCCAAACTACTAGATGGGAAAGGAAATATAGATTGATCTAGCAAGCAAACAAAAGGTAATCTATTTTATCTTGATCTTAGTTATTGTTCATGTTTTATTGCTCAAGTAGAGGAAAGTTGGTATTCCTAGTTTGAAGAAGCTTGACATGGATCTATGCGAGAATTGCCAAATTGATAAGATGGGAAAGACAAGCTTCAAAAGAAAAGACTATCAATCAGAAGAAGTCTTTGAAATTGTTGATATAGATTTATGTGGACCTATTAGAATAGAGAGTTATAGTGGAGAAAAGTTTTCCATTCTCTTTGTTGATGACTACTCTAGAATGATGACAGTAATGTACCTAAAATAAAAATTAGAAGCCTTTCAAAAATTCAAGCCTGGTAAGAGTAGAAAAAGAAACTAGAAATAAGTTGAGATTCTTAAGATTAGACAGAGGTGGTGAATTCATCTCCCATGAATTCAATAATTTTTTCATAAAAGAGGAATCAAAAGATAGGTATCAGCCCCTGGTACACCACAATAGAATGGTATAGTAGAAAGAAGAAATAGATCTATCATGGATGTGCAAGAATCCTAATGATTGAAAATAATGTTGCTCCCAAATAATTGAAGGAAGCTATTAGCACTGTAGTTCATGCCTTAAACAAAGTTTAGGTGAAGAAAGATTCAAACAAAACACCTTATCAGTTATGGTATGGCTACAAACCAAATCTAAGTTACTTGAAAGTATTTGCTAGCAAATGTTATATATTGAAAGAATCTAGAAAAGAAAATTTTTATGTAAAAGGTGATGAATGCGTATTTCTAGGATACTCTTGCAGAAGTAAAGCATATAGATGTTTGAATTTGTCTACTCACAAAATTATAGAAAGTGCACATGTTAGAATTGATGAATTTGTAAAAAAGAGTGAAGAAGAAAACAGAAAGGAACCTAAAGAGTATAGAAGATTCATTTACTATGAACCTGATACTCTACCAATTCTATATGATAGAAAAGAAGCTTCATCTCCTGAGTCCCCAAAAAATTCAATAGTTATTGAGTTGTAGACTATGCAACCCAAGTTGCAAGGACTTGAGTCACAATCAGAGGCTACTGAGCTAGTTCAAACTGAGCCTAATGGACTCAAGTCATAGATAGAAGGACACAAGCTTGAAACTAAAATTCAAGAAGAAGAGGGTGGAACTTATTCAAAAAGAAAGGACCCTGTGTTAGCAAGAAATGTCAAAAGACATCATGCACCTAATTAGATCATTGGAGACAAATTAGATGGAACAATGACAAGAAACAAATTAAAAGCTACATGTTTACTTGTTGAATTTGTACCCAGAAGTGTTAAAGATGCTCTAGAAAATGAAAGTTGGATTGAAGAAATAGAACTGATAGAAAATAACAAAACTTGGACTCTTGTTCCTAGACCCAAGGATAAAAATGTAACTGGTACAAAATGAGCATTTAGAAATAAGTTCAATAAAGATGGAAAATTATCAAGAAACAAAGCAAGATTGGTGTGCAAAGGTTATTCTCAAGAAAAAGGTATTGACTATGGTGAGACTTTTGCTCCTATCGCAAGCCTAGAAGATGTTAGAAATTTACTAGCATATGTAGCACATAGAGGATTTAAAGTATATCAAATGGATGTCAAATCTACATTCTTGAATGGAATTCTTCATGAGAAAGTCTATATTGAACAACTAAAAGGTTTTGTAGATCCTACCAAAAGAGACATGTTTTGCAAGTTACACAAAGATTTATATGGTCTTAAACAAGCCCCTAAAGCTTGGTATGAAAGACTAAATTATTGCTTGGTACAGATTAATTTTCAAAGGACCAATGATAATAATAGTCTATATATCAAGGAAGAACCACATAAGAAGATTGTGTTGGTATAAATATTTGTTGATGATACTCTATTTATAGGAAATTATGATTTATGCAAAGCATTCTTAGAAGAAATGAGTAAAGAATTTGAAATGTACATGTTTGGGGAAATAAAATTCTTTGTTAGATTGTAAATAGAGTAAAACAAGAATGGTTTCTACATCACTCAATCTAAGTATATCAAGGAGATACTGAGGAAATTTGGAATGGAAGATTCAAGACTAGTTGGAACACCTATGTCAACTAGACATAAGTTTTCCAAAAATGATGATTCCAAAGAAGTAGATAAGACCACTTATAGATCAATGATTGTAAAATTGTAGTATTTAGTACACACAAGGCTTGTTGTTTCTCTAGTAGTTGGAATAGTCACAAGATTCTCAGCAAATCCTAAAGAAAATCACATGATGGCAATCAAAAGAATCATGAGATATTTGAAAGGTACTAAAGACTATGGTTTATGGTATAAACTTAGAGGAAATTTGGAGATAATTTGGACATAAAAGTATTTACTAATGCTGATAAAGCAGGAAGTCTTGATGATAGAAAAAGAACTAGTGGTGGAGCATTCTTTCCTAGTAAAAGACTAGTATCTTGGACAAGCAAGAAGAAAAATTGTACATCTCAATCTACAAAAAAGGTAGAATATGTAGCAACAATAGTCAATTATTCTAAGATTGTTTGGTTCAAAAAACTCTCAGAAGGAATGAAGGTAGAAATCAAAGATCCAATTATCATATATTGTGATAACACTAGTGCAATCAATATATCAAAGAATCCAGTAATGCATTCCAAAACAAAGTATATTGCTATAAAATATCACTTCTTAAGAGAGTTAGTGCAAGATAAAGAAGTTAGATTGGAATATGTGAATACAAAGGAATAGATTGCAGATATATTCACCAAGCCATTACCCAAGGATGCATTTCTATATCTAAGAGGTAAGGGGTCATTCCCCTATCTGAAATTCACTAAATAAAGTTTAGTGAATGCATCAACTAGAACCTATTGAAGATCAATAAGTTGGTGTAGAATTGGCAATGGTATATTGTAGATGAATTAGTACTTAAGGTACATTGGTATTTATAGAGTTATTATCTTTGGCATGTGTTGTCAAAGAGGGATAACTTCACTATCATATCTCAGAGAATTTCTTTTTTGAACCAAAATTAAGTAAGAAACTAGAGAAGCAAAAATTTTCCAAAGACAAAGATTCCTAAAAGAGGGAGAATGTTTTGAATGAACTTAGTAGCAACTGTTGTAGATAGAATCTAGTGAAAGGAAGAACTCATACTGATAGAGGGAGTTCTCAAGTATAAGATCTAAAATTGCATTATGCTATGACATGTTGTGTTGCGATCAATGCCAAAAAGGGAGATTGTTGGATACAATTGCTTAATTTTGTGTTGTCTTTGATGTTACACAAATTTCATATCATTATTAGTCAGTATTTTCCAAGCTCACTCAAGCATTGAAGATAGTTCTCAGTGTCTATTGAGAATTCATGTGTTTGCATAGTTCAAAAGTCAACGTCTACCAAGTTCACTTGAGCATCTAAGGAAAATTTGCAAAAAGAAAGTGTTAACCAAGCTCACTCAGGTAATGAAGGAAACTTGGAAGGAACTAGTGTTAACCAAGCTCACTCAGTTGCTAGAGGATTTTCATAAGTTTGTAGTGTTAATTGAGCTTATGTTGGTTAACAAAGGAAATCATTTCTGAGTTAGTTTCTATCGAGCTATGTTGGCTATCAAAGGATTTTATTATTTTGTTGTACTAAGCTTAATTGATTTATCTATTGATTCCAATCGACTAAAGTGATGAATATTGATTATTCTAAGTTGTATTTGACCTAACTTGATGAAGTAGAAGATATAAGTATAAGGTCAAGTTGTGATTTCAAAGTGTGTGTGAATGTGTAAGAGATGATGATGTGATTGAAGATATAATAATGAGAAGAGGAAGAAAATTTGAAGGATAAGCAGAATATCCTTGTGGAGAAACAAAGATATATTCAATCAGGAAGGATCAAGTACAAGCCAAAACAAAGATCTATAATCAAAAATTTAGTTGCATTCAAATCAAGTTATCTCATTGTTACTCTCTAACCATTATAGCACTGATCTAAGTCTCCTAATAAAGTTGGCTTAATAGCTATTTGCAAATCCTCTAACAAAGCAGCAATTCCATTGAATTATTCTCAACACCTTTAACAAGGCCACTTCTAATAGGGTGATTAAATCCTTTAATAGGGTAGCACCTAACAGTGTGTTTTGTAACCTTTATCAGGGTTGGCTCCTAATAGGGCTCACTTCAAAAGAGTGAAAATTATTTACTAGTTGCTATTGGTGATTTTTTCCAAATTGAGTTTCCATGTTAAATCCTAGTGTCAAATGTGCTCATGCTATTTTCTTTTATGTACTTGTAACTAAGTTAAATTAATGGTAATCACTAATAACATCTAATGATCTATGTGTTAATTATTTATGGAGCTAATCTAGTTATTACCAAGTTACAACATTCTGTGTGTTTACCAAGCTTCAACATTATTTAGTTATGTATTTGCATTTTGTACTAACATCTAAGGGATCTGGGATTTTTTTTTGTAGTAAATGATTCACCCCTCCCATCTTAGTTACTCCTCTTATATTTCAAACGTATTCTACAAACTCACCATGAAAGTTATCTATTTGCATTTTGTACTCACATTGTATTCTATGTGTTTACTAAGCTTCTTAAATAGTGAGTAGCCTCCTACTTAGGGCATTTGCTACTTTATTCAGCTACCTCTTCTTGTGCTTTATGGTAAAGGTATAATACTACAAATACTCCACCTACTTGACATGCGTATGGCTAACTTTTTCTTGGGAGTTGAGAAAATTTGAAGCTTGGTTATTAGTGAACACTACAAACTCCTTAGGCAAAAGATAATGCCTCCATTTTCTAATGGATAGAACAATTGCATAAAATTCTAAGTCATATGAAGATTATTTTTTCTTTGCTACATTTAGCTTTTCACTAAAGAAATCCACTAGTCTATTGCTTTGACTTAAAACTCCTCCTACTGCTATGTTGCTAGCATTACATCCACAACAAAAGGTTCAATAAAAGTTGGTAACCTTAGGATAGGCTTAGTAGCTACCTCTTTCTTCAATGTTTGAAATCCATTGTATGCTATAGGTGTCCACACAAATTTGGTCTTTATTCCACCCTTGATAGTATCCATCATGGGAGCACATATCCCACTAAAGTTACTAATGAACTTTCTATAGTATTTAGCTAGGCCATGGAAACTCCTCACTTCAGTGGCATTCTTTAGAGTTTGCCAACTTAATATTGCTGCAACTTTAGTCTCATCCATTTTAAGATCTCCTTGAGATAGAACAAATCCTAAATAGACTAGTTCCTATTTTATGAAATCACACTTGTCCATATTGATGGTTAGGTGTTCCTCTTTTAACTTAGACAACACAATCTTAAGATGCTCTAAATGTTCTTATTTATTCATGCTAAAAATTAATATATCATCTAAATAGACTACCACAAAATTACTTGTAAATTCTTCCAACACCTCATTCATGAGCCTTGTGAATGTACTTGGAGCATTGGAGAGGCCAAATTGCATGACTAGCCACTCATAGAGTCCTTTAGTGGTTTTGAAAGTTGTTTTTTACTCATCTCCTTCTTTTATCCTTATTTGATGATAGATTCTTTTAAGGTCTATCTTGGTGTAATACTTAGCCCCTCCTAGGAAATTCATTAGGTCTTCAATCCTTGGTATGGGAAAAATATTCTAGATTGTGATATTGTTAATGGCTTTGGAGTCTATGCACAATCTCCATGTTCCTCCTTTTTTAGGTGCCAAAAAAAAAGAACAATACATGGGTTGATGCTCTTTCTTATTAACCCTTGATCAATTAATTCTTGTACTTTCTTTGCAACTTCCCTATTACATTTAGGAGTCAACTTATAAGGTGCCTTGTTTGGTGATGATGCCCCTAGAACCAAATATATTTTATGGCTGATTTCTCTTTGAGGTGTTAGGGTTGTAGGTGCTCCATTTGATATGATGCTCTTGAATTCCTTCAAAAAAATGTGTACTTCATGAGTTATGTCCTCCTTCTTATTCTCTCTCTCCTCCTTGGGTTTTATCACAATAGCATAACCCACTCCTTCTTTTCCAATAGTTTTCATGAACTCTTTTCCATTCAACATCAATACATTAGGTCCAGTTCCTTGGCTATGTGATTCAAGTAGTGATTGAAATTTATAACTCACTTCATCCTTTATAAAGGTGTATGAGTTGAGCTCACCATTGCTTATAGCCTTTCTATCAAACTACCATGGCCTACCTAGTAATAGGGGACAGGCATCCATGGGTAAAACATCACATTAAATCTTGTCTTTATATCATCCTATGGTGAACTCAATCCATGCTTGCTCATTCACTAATACATGTTGCTCTTTCTTTAACCAAGTGACTTTGTAAGGAGTGTTATGAGGTATTTTGGGAATCTTGATCTTAGTTATGGCCTCTTCTAAGATTATGTTATCAATAGATCCTAAGTCTATGATAACTTTGCAAACCTTTCCCATAATTTTACACCTTACTTGGAAGAGTGACCTCCTTTTCTTGGGCTCTCCTTTAACTAGTTCCTTAATTAGAATTATCTTTATCATCAAATTCTCACCACTCTATGAATCCAACTGGATATCAGGTGACTTCACACTTGATGCATCTTCATGCACACACACCACTTTCTTTTCACATTTTGATATTGATCCATTTTCAAGACACCTATAGGCAGGGTGCCCCAATTGCTGACAGTAGTAATACTTCATAGTAGCAAAATAAGATGGTACCCTTCCTCCTATTGATCTACCTTTTCCTCTAAATCCTCTACCTCTGCTTGAACCACCTTTTTGACTAGTCTCTCCACTTTTTTTAGTCAAGTTAGACTCACCTTGGGACCTACTATCACTGCTTCTACCTCCATAGCTTCCCCTATGTCCTCTACCATCTCTACCTCTTCCTCTATTCTTTGAGGTTTAGTCTTGCTTCCACTTTCCCTTTTCTTCCACCTTTATAGGAATTTTTTTAGAATTGATGGAATATTTAGGGGTGACAAGACTCATGTCTTCTTGGATGGACCACTTGAGTCTATTTAGACACCTTGCCAATCTAATGCTTTCATCTTCCACCACCTTGGACCTTAAGCATAGTTTTTGAAATCCTTCAGTGCAGGAGTGTATATCCATCTCCTTTTGTCTAAGATTCTACCTTCTCCTATGTAGTTGTATCTCATAGTCTTCAAGGACTCTTTCCTTCTTTTTAACTTTCTATTTGGACAAATTTCCACCAGGTTAGAGTAGTACCTCTTAACCTTGACTTTTCCACCTCGACCTTTTGAGTATCAGAGACACCATCACACTCAAATTGATTCTTCATTCCTTTGATCCAATCAATGATGAGATTTGGATCCATTTGGCCATTGAACAAAGGAATGTCTTTGAAGGCTTTGTTATTTTTTTTTAGTGTCTTTAAGAAAGGCTCCTCTAGTATAATAGGGTCTAGTGTTGGGGCTTCTTCTTCCAACTCAATCTCCTTCTCTTTGGGTTCATGCTCTTCTTTTTGTTCCATCTTGTCCTTGACTCTATTGGCCTTGTCTTCTACATCACTTAACAATTTTTCTAGTTGTGCCAGTCTTTCCCTCAATGACTTGTTATCTTCCTTTTGTTCTTTTAGCTTCTTGGCCAATTTTTCATTGGTCACCATCTTGCTAGAACCATTGGATTTGTTAGGTGACAACATTCAAATTTCTCTTCATTTTCTTTTCCCACACCTTTATAAGGCTCTAATACTACTTGATAGGGAGACGGGATGAAATAATCACTAGTTCATGCTTCTAGTCTACCACTAAGACCTAAGGTGACTTCCAAATCCACCAAATGGATCTATAGGACCCCTCTTATGTAGAGATCCCCTAATCCCAAACCCCACTCTTCTATCTTGAGTAAAACCCTCCTCTTACTACTTCCCAGGTTGTCATGCTAGATGAAGAACACTCTTGGTTTGTCAACTATGGAGATGAGTCAAGATCTCTCAACACACTTCTTCCATTTCCTAAGATAACTCAAACCATTTATCTTCCTTACTGATTCCACACTTTTCCACTAAAATAGAGCCACTAAAAAGGAGCCCTAATTAGCCCTCTTGCTCCAAAAGTCAAGGATTTAGTCCAATTTCCTCCACTAACTAATACAAACTTCCTTTAGAGGCTTCCAATAATTTCACTAGTACTCACATATTTTCTATGTTTTGGGTCTCAAAAAGGTCATACAACACCTCTACACAGATTGAGGGTTTTTAGAGTTTCTTGACCTTTCTAGGCCTATCTACTTCATAGGCTAGTTTGGTACCTTACAAGATTTCCACAAACCTCTCCTTCGCAAGGAGTCTTAACTCACTCCCCTATCTACTCCATGCTTATTTTCCTATTGGTCTTCACAACCCTACTTTCTATAACCTCTGTAACATTACTCTTCCCTAGCTAGACATGCACTGGCTCACCAAGGGCAAGGGCTTTAAAATTCTTCCATGGCTTTTTAGGGTCCTTCCTTCTACAAGAAAGAAGTACATAGAGTATACTCACTATCCCCAAGATGTCATATTATTTCTACGGTGGGACAGTGAGTCACATGTCTCTCAATAACAACAGCCTAGTTTAGGATAGTGAACTGCAAAAAATGAAAATATTTATAGACTTGAAAAGAAACACACACATACCTACTTTACTGAATCAAACTACTCTAAAAAAACCAAAATACAATTCCAAGGTGTTACAACAACTTATTCAACACACAAAAGTTTTCCATTAGCTCTCTATTTTTTTCTTTTTGTACTCAAAATCCACTCTACAACATATTGTTTATACATTGAAACCCACACTCTACCAACATTAAGGTTTTGTAAGCTTATATACTATCTCTTAGGTATTTTCCCATCACAACTAGTGTTGACATCAGTCTCCACCATGCTTAAAAGGGGTTGTGCAATGTTGTCAAGCACCATTTGCAAAGTAGCAAATTTTGTACCTTGCAACTTTTACAACTTTGCTTACATCTTTTTGACAAATTGGCTAACTCTTAGCTTTCCAAGGCTAGAGACATGTCTTAAGACTTCATGAGAAAGAGTACTAGGCCCCACCTAGAACCATTATGACTTCCTATCCCCTAACCAATATTTCTAAAGCACACAACTAAGTCTTCAAACCTTTATTCTATTGACAAAGTTCTCTTAGACAATAGCACAAAAAAATTTCTATTGGTGACGACCCTATTTCTCAAGGTTCTCTTGCAATAGCTGGCACTTTACAATAGTGGTGGAACAACCATCAAAATCCCACTGACAACTAGCACAAGCCAACTAGCAACCAATAAAAACCAAATAGTCCCCCTAATGGTTCATATAAAAAACATCAAAAATAGTATACTAGTATATAGAGTTACTAATATTCCTACTTTTAAAACTAGTAGAGTTTAACAAATTAACAAACTACATGTAGGTCATCATCACATCGTACCACCTATAGCCCATAAACAAGTTAAGCATAAAAAACAATACCATCAACAAAAGATGGGGAGATACTAGAGGAGTACCAAAAAACAACTAAAACTAGAAAGAGATTAACTAGCATCCATTTTCTTTCCCTTCCCAACTATGAGAACCTTGGCCCTATCATTAGAAAGGAATCTATAAAGAAGCTTTGTGTCCTCTTTCCAAGGTTCTCCTCCTATAAGTTATTAGCCAACAGCTAGAGAGTGGTAGCCACTACGTGCGTCACTTTGAGAGTGAACTTAGAGAAAAGGTTGAATCCATCTTCTACCACCATGCAATTGTCCATCAGCTCCTTGTATTCCTTGTGGGTAATAGGTTCATTATCCTTGGTTTCTAGCTTTAGGGTCCCACTACAATTCTCCAAGGAGTTCTACTTAACATGCACATCATAATTGTTAGCATGGCGTTTCAGGTTATCCTAGCCCTCTTTATCAACTGGAGAGGAAATAGTGTTGGGGAGGAATTGGTTATATTGGGGCGCTCGTAATTGATAGTGAAAGGCATGGTGATGGTGATAGAGACATATGTGGGCTCAGCAGAGGGGTTCTTAGTAGTGTTGTCTGCCTCAAAGTCTCAAGTTCCATCAAGGGTATCATCCCATTTCTCCACATCTATATCCATCTCTTCTTTCCCCTTATCCATACCATCTCCCAAATTCTTATCACTCTCATTAATGTTGGTATCTTCCTCCTCCTCTTATTGAGAGTGACTAGCCATTTTCTTGTATTGACCATGGGTTTGATAAATTCTTCCAAACCTTCTTCTACTCTCACAAATTTCCTCATCTGAGTCACCGATTTCAACCTCCACCCCCTTATCCATTTTTTTTTAAAATTTGGGCTCCAACTCAAGGGTCAGTATTCTATTTTTCCTTTCCTTAGTAGGTATTTGGCTAGGAGAGGGCTAATGAGTGGAGCCTTGGATACCACTAGTAAATTCCAAACACAAGGGATCCCTAGAGGGGAGGATGTTATCGATGGTAATCACATGAGAAGGGAAGAGGGCCAAGTGAAATTGGAAGAAGTTGAACATGAGCCCTTGGTGGAGAAAGGTGAAATTGACCCCTTTTTTCTTCTTTTCTCTAACATCAATGATAGTGTCCTAAAGGGCATGCAATAGGAGGAAAGGAATACTAACAAATTACCTATTGTGAAAATGGTTAGGAAAAGGGAAATGATAAAATTAATATATATCGTACCTACCCTCCAGTGTCAAATACTTCATTATAATCAAATAGACACCATCCCAAGGCTCCAGAAGTTTGTCTCTCCTAAAGCCTCTTGATATTGATTAGAAGCCTCATTCTCTCTGAAGTAATTGGATAGGATCACCTCATCCTCCATAGAAATAGATTCTTCATTCACCTTAAATTAAATTCCATTAATGATCACCCACCTATCCTTCTATGTAGCGACAAACTATTACAGATAATTTTCATTGTACCCCACCATGGCCTACATGTAGGGGAAAAACCCTCCTTCCTTAAGCATAATATAGTTGGTCTTCCTCTTAGAGAAGACCTCCAACTTTGTGGGCCCCAATATATTTTAGTCCCCACCCATGGCAGCTTTCTCCTCAACCAAATCTCCTTCCACTATCTTAGTAATTCTCATTTGCACCCAAAAAATTGCCAAGGCTGGCCTAAAAATAGAACAATTGGTGAATAAAAGCTTTCATTTTTTTTTCTTCATGAGCCTGTGAATACAATGTATAGGCTAGTTAGTGGTATCATTACGGGAACTGTGAGGATTTTCCACAAAATACCATAATGATCTAGCCCTAGTATTAATGTGAACTTTTCCCTTAATCATGCAATAACACCACACAATGATGATGTTAATTTTAAAGCTTGTATTGTTTATTAATTCACCATTTCCACACCTTTTCATGATGCAATTAGTATAATTTCCCTTTGTGAGACATCTTGTCAGCATTATGACAACCTTAGGTATCATAACAATAGCAATCCTACCAAAAATATCCATTTTCCAAAGTTGAAGAGTCAGCTAACTTGATTTAGTAGGGTCTTTTCTCTGCAAATGAGGGAATGCACATTCTTGGGTAGCATTTCTATACTCCTCCAAATTTTAATGTTCACAAAGTCAAAATCGCACATGTCCAAGGCATCTGCCACAATATTTCCATTCTTGTAAGTGTGTTGTAAATCATTATGATATAGTTTTGTAAGATAATGCCATATGTCCCCCAAGATGTCCCTTAGTGTCCAACCAAGTTGAACCTAACCCTAAACCAAATAAATGATGAGTTTAGAGTCCTACTCAATGGTAAGTCTTCTGACATTCATTTCCACTACAATATTTAGTCCCCATAGTAAGGTGGTGGCTTCTACCACATTGTTGGTTTCTTGACTCAATTTTCTCGAGTAGGCAACCAACACAATTTCTTTTTTGTCCCACAACACACCACCCACTATTTCAAGCTCCTTATGTGCTACCTATTGAAATTTAGTTTGATAGTGGGGCTAGTGGGGAGGTTCCAACATGTGTTTCTTCTAGCAATCACCTTCAAGTTGTCAAAATTATGGAAATTGGAAAGAATATTCCATCTCTCAGCAATATCATCCTCTTCCTACTCAGGGGTTCCTATGGCACTTTGACTTTAGTTGCAATAACATTCTCAATAATGAGCTTGCCCAAAATCTCTCCCATAATCTCCTCACCCCTTTAATCCTCATGAAAGACCTACTTGTTTCTCTCCTTCCAAATGCCCCAAAAAAAATGTGGAGGAAGGAGAATCTAAAGGATTCTAAGGTAGGGATGGTAGAATGGTGATGCAGGAGCATCCTAGGTTGCCTTGTTATCCTGCTTATTTTGTTCATTTTGTAGTTCCTTCATGTGCCTAGCAGTCCTTCATGTGTCTAGCAGTTCCTTCATGTCCCTAGCAGTTCCTTCATTTTCCTAGTAGTCCCTTCATGTGCCTAGCAGTTCCTTCATGTGCCTAGCAATCTAGTTTTCTTCATGTGCCTAGCAATCCAATTTACTTCATGTGCTAAGTTATTGTAGCAATTCCTTCATGTGTCGAGTTACCCAATGTATGTTGAGTGATTCTTCATGTGCCGAATTACTCAGTGTATGCTAAGTGTTTCTTCATGTATCGAGTTACTCAGTGTATGCTGAGTGTTTCTTCATATGCTGAGTTGCATAGGGTATATTGTGTGTCAGTATTTGGACGTGATTTTGTGAACCAACTTGCACTATTTATTTCATTTGCAACATTTATGTTAAGATCTTTTCTTGGTATGAGTCTAGACCATTGTTGGGTTGGCCTTCCTCTTATGTAATGATTCTAGAATGATCTGTAAGCTATTTAGGAAAATATATATTGAGTGTTTTGGCTTAGAGTTAGGCAAGTTTTAGAGAAGAGGATTTTAGAGAAAAATTGAAGGTACAAATTTATTGTTGGATCTTTTTATATGAATTTATTGTAATTGGGTGTAACCCAGAAGGCCTTACATCTGGGCATGTATGAAGATATTTTGATAAATCAATAAAAGTATTCTCTCTTCTTCCTCCTTTGGTTGTTTTTCCTTGTTTTTACTTCCATTGTGTTAACTCTTGTAGGGTGGCTTGGATAGCTAGGTGATCCTTTGGCCCTGGTTATTCACCTATTACCTACATCAGTTGGTATTAGAGCCTAAGTTTCATCCTTGTGGAGATTGGATTGTGTTACAATCTTCCAAGAACCTGATTTGTAAATATGGTTCATGGTAGAAGAAATGTTGATGATGCTATAGTGGATCAATTGAGATAAATTGTAGCCAGATTAGATGCTATGGAGACAACCCAAAGGAGAGGATCACATCTTGATGATGTAAGTGATGATGAAGTAGCAACACCAAACCATAATCTAGAACCTGAAAAAAATCGATATGAGGAAAGATTTTTGTGAGTATTGTCTATGGTAAATTCAAATCTTGCTGTAGAAGTTGTTCCTTATGATGAAAAATTGGATGCCAATGTTGTGTTGGATTGGATCTCTAATATGGAGAAGTTTTTTGAGTATGAAAACACTCCTGATAATAGAAAGGTGAAGATTGTAGTCACTAGGTTGAAAGGTCATGCATCACTATGGTGGGAGCACTTGCAAACTGATAGACAAACAAGAGGAAAGGAGAAGATCAAAACTTAGCCAAAGATGGTGAACAAGGTAAAGAACAAATTTCTTCCTACTAAATACCAAGTTAGCTTGTTGAGAAAGATGCAAAAATTGAAGCAAAAAGACATGACTATGAAAGAGTATACTAAGGAATTCTATAGACTGGACATCAGATATGGACATGTGGATGATGATGTTGAGAAAATTGCAAGGTACATTAATGGATTGATATTTGGAATACAAGATGAAATAAGTTTTGTGAAGTTGGAGAGTGTGGAAGAAAGCATACCAATATGCCTTGAAGGTTGAGGAAATCTTGACAAAGAAGCATGAACAAAGACAAAGAGGTAGAGGTGGTAAATTCTAGAGAGGCAGAGGTAGATCTTATCATGAAGGTGGCGGATATGAAAGTTCTATGTAGGATAAAGGCAAATCTGAATGGAAGAATGATGACAAAGGTAAGACCAAATGGAAAAGTGGTAATTCTTATCAAGGAGGCACTAGTTCTTACCGAGGAAGAGGTAATTCTTATTCTAGAGGTGGATTTGACGGTAATTGTTTTAGATGTGGCAAAGAAGAGCATAGATTTTCAAATGTAGATCCTCTAAAAGTAGGCAAGGTAATAGAAATGTTGTGATTCAAGAAGATTACGAGGGTTCACTAAGTGGACTTGAGGCTAGAGAAAATCTGATGGTGAGAAGAACCTTATGTAATAAAGGAAGTGATGAGGAACCTATTTTAAGGAGAAGTCTTTTCAAGACAAGATGTAAGATGGCTGGTATATGTTGCAAAGTGATCATTGATAGTGAAAGTTCTACAAATTTGGTAACAGAGGATCTGGTTACAAAGTTGCAGTTGTAGAGATTGAAACATCCCAAACCCTATCATGTTTCATGGATCAAAGATGAGCATAAGATATTGGTAAGTGAGCAATATCTTGTGAAGTTCAAAATTGGACATTACTTTGATGAAGTTTTGTGTGATATTATGTCCATGGATTATTGTCATATTTTGTTGGGTAGACCTTGGCAATATGATAGATATGTTTTACATGATGGAAGATTGAATCAATACACTCTTTGAGTAAATGGGAAGAAACAAACATTGCTGCCTTTGATTGAAAGCCCAGATGAGGTTAATTGTACTACTGTAAAAATTTGCATGGTTAATGGGAAATGATTTGAAAAGGAAGTGAAAAGGAATCAAGTCTATTTTTCCATAGTTCCTAGAGGACTGAGTGTTGGTAGTAATGATCAAGAAGCAGAAGCTCATAATGACTGAGTGACAATAGATAGTGATAGCCGAGTACCAATAGAAATTACAAAATTATTGAATGAGTATAAAGACATTATGGTTGATGATATTCCTGATGGTTTACCTCCAGTAAGAAGTATAAGTCATTGTATGGATCTGATTCTTGGAGTTAGTTTTCCAAATAAAGCACCATATAGATTGACACCTGCAGAGAATGAAGAACTTAACAGACAAGTGCATGAGTTGTTGTAGAAAGGTTTGATAAGAGAAAGCTTGAGTCCATATGGTGTACCTATTGTATTAACACCCAAAAAGAATGGAGAATGGAGAATGTGTATTGATTCCAGAGCCATTAACAAGATAATAGTGAAATATAGGTTTCCTATGCCAAGGATGAATGACATAATGGATTGTTTGAGAGGA
The DNA here is from genome assembly GCA_028749045.1 of Cupressus sempervirens. Taxonomy (NCBI): domain Eukaryota; kingdom Viridiplantae; phylum Streptophyta; class Pinopsida; order Cupressales; family Cupressaceae; genus Cupressus; species Cupressus sempervirens. The sequence goes on from CM053790.1 coordinate 533,933,188, forward strand.
GCAAAGTATTTTACCAAGATTGATTTGAAGAGTGGCTATCATCATATCAGAATTAGAGAAGGCAATGAATGGAAGACTACTTTCAAGACAAAAGATGGTTTGTATGAATGGTTGGTTATGCCTTTTGGTTTGACTAATGCACCTAGTACTTTCATGAGGTTGATGAATAAAGTTCTAAAAAGATTTATGGGTAAGTTTTTGATTGTTTATTTGGATGATATTCTAATATTTAGTAAGACTAAGGAAGAACATATTGAGCATATTAGACAAGTATTACAGAGGTTGAACGAGGAAAAGTTTCTAATTAATCTAAAAAAGTGTTCTTTTATGCAAGAGGAGATTGTGTATCTAGGATTTATGATTTCAGCTGATGGTTTGAAGATGGATCCTGAGAAGGTTAAAGATATTTTGAAATGGTCTACACCTGAGAATGTGAGTGAGGTAAGATCATTTTATGGTTTGGCTATTTTTTACAGAAAGTTTATAAAGAACTTTAGTGTTGTTTGTAATGTTATGACTGGAACAATGAGGGGAGATAAAAAAGAATTCAAGTGGACACATGGAGCTGATAAGAGTTTTGAGACTTTGAAACAAAAAGTTGCCAAATTATCTATATTGACTTTGCTTGATTTTAACGGAGTATTTCAAGTTGAATGTGATGCAAGTGGTAATGCAATATGAGCTATATTAAGTCAAGAAGGTAAGCCTGTTTCTTTCTTTAGTGAAAATTTGAATGATTCTAAAAGGAAATATTATGGGTATGATCAAGAATTTTATGCTATTGTTCAAGCATTGAAGAAGTGAAGACATTATTTGATGACTAAGGAGTTTGTGTTGTACACTGATCATAAAGCTTTACAATAATTGGGAAGTCAACATTAATTGAATCAAAGACAAATGAAGTGGGTTGAGTATTTTTAGAGTTTTACATTTTTCATTAAGCATAAGAGTGGAGTTACTAACAGAGTTGTTGATGCATTGAGTAGAAGATGTTCTTTGTTGACTAAAATGAAGGTTGAAGTTCTTGGTTTTGATGAGATAAAAGAGTTATATGATGTTGATCCTAGTTTTTTCTAAGGCATGGAGAGAGTGTAGAGCACCAAATCTGACAAACCACATAAGTAAGTATGATGAATATTTCATTCAAGAAGGTATGTTGTTCAAAGGTGTTCAATTGTGTATTCCCAAAAGTCCTATGAGGTTGAGTCTAATTAAGGAAAATCATAGTGGTGGATTAGCTAGACATTTTGGAATTGATAAGACATTGAGTTTGCTGAAAGAGAAGTATTATTGGCCACAAATGTATAAGGATGTTCAAAAATTTGTCAAGAGTTGTGGAGTTTGTCAAGTTGCAAAGGGAGTGAGTCAAAATATTGGTTTGTATACACCTATTACTGTTCCTAAGAAACTATGGATTGACATTAGTATGGATTTTGTTCTTGGATTGCCTAAGATAGTGAAAGGGTATGATTCCATATTTGTTGTAGTGGATGGATTTTCTAAGATGGCTCATTTCATACCATGTAAGAAGACATCAGATGCAAAGCATGTTGTTGAACTTTTATTTAAAGAGATTGTAAGATTACATGGATTACCAAGAAGTATTATTTCTGACAAAGACAGTAAGTTTGTTGGATACTTTTGGAAGACTTTGTAGAAGAAGATGGGTACTGAATTGAAGTTTAGCTCTACATTCCATCCACAAACAGATGGATAGATAGAGGTGGTGAATAGAAGCTTAGGAAATTTGCTAAGATGTTTAGTTGGGAAAAAGCCATGTAATTAGGAGATGGTATTGGCACAAGTTGGATTTGCATATAATAATTTTGTGAATAGGAGTACAGGGAAGACACCTTTTGAGATCATTACTGGAATGCATCCTAGAGGTATATTAGATTTGAGAGATATTGTTGGTAAAGAAAAGAAAAGCGTTGCAGGAGAAGAATTTTCTAATTTTATGGAGTCTTTGCATAGAGAAGTGAAGTTGAGGTTGGAACAAAGTAATCAAAAGTATAAGGAGAATGCTGATCAGTCTAGAAAACACCATGATTTTAATGTTGGTGATGAGGTGATGGTTCATCTAAAGAAAGGAAGATTCCCAGTTGGAACATACAGTAAGCTAAAGATGAAGATTTTTGGACCTTGTAAGATCTTGAAGAAGTTTGACAATGGTAATCCTTATGAAGTTGGGTTACTTGATGACATGGATATATTTCCTATATTCAATATTGCTGATTTGTATAAGTATTGTGAGTCAAAGGATGAAGTTGTTGTATCAAATGATTATCCTAAGAAGTAGATTGAAGGAGTTGAACAGATATTGAATCAAAGAGTTGGCAAGAGTACAAGAGGAAAAGATTACTATGAATACTTGGTGAAGTGGAAGAATAGACCTATTGAAGATGCTTCATGGATTTCTCAATTTGAGTTGGATTTAGCTCAGGTTGAGACATCTCAATGATTCAAGAGTATCATTTCTTTCAACCCCAATTGTCTAATGTAGGAGCATCCTGGGTTACCTTATTATCCTACTAATTTTGTTGATTTTGCAATTCCTTCATGTGCCTAGCAGTCCTTCATGTGCCTAGTAGTTCCTTCATGTGCCTAATAGTTCCTTCATATTCCTAGCAGTCCTTCATATGCTTAGTAGTTCCTTCATGTGTCTAGTAGTTCCTTCATGTGCCTAGCAGTTCCTTCATGTGCCTAGTAGTCCCTTCATGTGCCTAGTAGTTCTTTCATGCACCTAACAATCTAGTTTTCTTCATGTGCCTAGTAGTCCCTTCATGTGCCTAGTAGTTCTTTCATGCACCTAACAATCTAGTTTTCTTCATGTTCCTAGCAATCCAATTTTCTTCATGTGTCGAGTTATTGTAGCAATTCCTTCATGTGCTGAAAAACTGTAGAAATTCCTTCATATGCCAAGTTACCTAGTATATGCCGAGTGATTCTTCATGTGCTGAGTTACTTAGTGTATGCTGAGTGTTTCTTCATGTGCCAAGTTACTCAATGTATGTCAAGTTTTTCTTCATGTGCCGAGTCACCCAGTGTATGCTGAGTGTTAGTATTTGGACATGATTTTGCGAGCTAACTTGTGGGATTTATTTCATCCATGACATTTATGTTAAGATATTTTCTTGGGATGAGTCTAGACCATTGTTGGGTTGGCCTTTCTCTTATGTAATGATTCTAGAATGATCTGTATTCCATTTTGGAAAATATATATTAAGTCTTTTGGCTTAGAGTTAGGAAAGTTTTAGAGAAGACGATTTTAGAGCAGAACTAAAGGTGTGAATTTGCTATTGGATCTTTGTATATGAATGTAATGTAATTGGCTATAAGCCAGAAGGTCTTACAGCTAGGCATGTATGAAGATATTTTGATGAATCGATAAAATTATTCTCTTTTCTTCCTCCTTTGGTTGTTGTTCCTTGTGTTTGCTTCTGTTGTGTTAACTCTTGCAAGGTGGTTTGGATAAATGGGTAAGCCTTTGTCCCTAGTTATCCACTTATTGCCTGTGTCCAATGGGCAACTCTAGTTCTCCACAAATTGCCCCACTCCTCTATTCATGACCCAATCAATTGAGATTTTTTTCCAGATGTAGGACCAAACCTTAAGGGTATAGGGGCATTCAAGAAAGAGGTGGGTTATGCATTCCTCTGCCTTCTTGCATAGGTAACATCTATTGGTGATTAGTAATCCTCACCTTTGAAGGTTATCAGTTGTGAGGATTTTTCCATGCATCATTTCTTACAAAAGAAGTTCACTTTTAGCAGTAATTGACTAATTCAAATCTTTCTCCAGCTTATTGTAGTTTGATCATTTTCAAAGATGAGCTGGTAGGTAGACTTGACCAAGAACTGACCATTCATCCACTTGTCGCACACCATCTCATCCTTCTAAGCATGCATAGGAAGTATATAGTGGTTGATTAGATCCTCCAATTCTTTGATTAGGGAGTCCTTACTATTTGGTATATCTAATGCAGATAAGTTATTACATTTCCCATGATCATTAATATAATCCACCATCCTCATCCCCATAATTATTTTTAGAGGTTCCTAAAAGCCACTAAATTTGTTGTAACTGAGAGGTTTCCCCCCTATCTAATTGTCCTCCTATCATCTAATTCTTGTCCAATTTCCAACCAGCCATCTAACACCTTTCCTCAAAAGGGCCCTATTTTTTAGGATGTTATTCTAGATCTTAGACCCACTAGGCAGATCATTAGTGAGGAGGTTATATCTAAAGTGAGTGTTGGAAAGGTACTTAGCCATCATAATTCTTCCCCAACATGTCTCATTTTCCACCAATCTCCACCCCACTTTTGTGAGTAGAGCCTTATTCATATCATCCATTCTTCTTATACCTAGCCCTCCTTTATCATTCGGTTTGCACATAGACTCCCAATTTACCAAACTCCATTTATTCCTCTCCTCCACGCCAGACCAAAGTAAGTTCCTTTGCACTCTTTCAAGTTTGTCCGCCATGTGCTAGTTGATCTTGAAAATTGAGAGAAAGTTTATGGGAATTCCCTAGAGTGCCACACCTTAATAAGTATTATGTTTCTTTAAAACTACATGCCAATTTTTTAACTCTACAATATATATGTATGTATGTATGTATCTATGCATGCATGCATGCATGCATGTATATGTGTGTGTGTGTGTGTGTGTGTGTGTGTGTGTGTATTTATATATATATGTATATGTATATGTATATGTATATGTGTATATATATATGTATATGTATATATATATATGTATATCTTAGACTATTCTAATTGGCTTAGACTATCCTAATTGGCTTGATGACATTGCTCCCACCATTCACAACGTAGATTGCTTGAGTAATGAAGATAGACTTCATGACTATTCTCTCATTGTGATCCCAACTAAACCTATTGGGCCAACATTGGGGAGGGTTGGGGATCCTCCAGACAATCTAGATAATAAGGTCTCAGAGTTCAAACCTATATTAATAAAGGAGAGTTGTAATCCAGAGGAGGGGCTCCATGAATCTATCCCTAAAGTCAAAGAGGGGAAATGCACTAATCTGGATGGCATCACTAAGGAGGGGGGTTTTATATTTAGTGTAGATAAGAGGAAGTATATTGGAGAACTTATC